>JACAFZ010031840.1:0-10380 GCA_015252675.1 Dictyostelium gargantuum | reverse complement strand
AAAAAACCCCGCCAAACTAAAAAACAAAAAAAAAAACCAACACCAAACCCAAAACCTAAAAAAAAAAAAAAAAAAAAAAAAAAAAAAAAAAAAAAAAAAAAAAAAAACTAACCGAAAAATGACAAACCACCATTTTCTATTTATATATAAAAATAAATAAAATTTTTAAAAATAGATTTCAAGAAACTGGAGAATTCCATTTTCAAAAAGTGTTGAATATTTAAATGAAATTTCAAAAATTGCAGATGAAGAGGGTCATCATCCTGATATTTCAATTGGTAAATATTTATTTTATATATTTATAAATACATACTAGCCAAACAAACACATTCATTTACTAAAATTTATTATTGTTTGGTATTGCTAAAAAAATAAGAATCATTTTGGAATTTTAAAATAACAATCTATACTCACTCCATAAATGATTTATCTGAAAATGATTATATATTGGCAAGTAAAATTGATCTTTTAAATATAAAATCAATAGAACCAAGAAAAAAGAAATCACCAATAACCCCAATAATAATAAATAAATAAATAACAAAAAAAAATTTAAAAAAAAAAAGTTTAAAGCAAAATGGTATTTATTTTGAATCAAATTGAATTATATGATATTATATGTTTGAAAATATCAATTTTTTTATAGCTACCCAGGTGATACTTTAATTTTATTTTCTGGTGTTGGTTTAAATAATTTAATTAAAAAAATGATTGTTTTTTTAAAATTCTTATTTTCATTTCAAATACTAAAATATAATACATAATTTTAAAAGTATTACAAATATATTAATACTTTTAAAATTATTTAGTATTCTTCTTTAAAGCCAAACTTTTTGTGAATAAAAAATCATATGTTATTTATAATATTATAAAAAATCATAATTAAAACAATATTTATAAATTTTTTTTTTTGACTTTTTTATTATTATTGTTTCTCCACCCTTTTTACCTTTTTGTTAGTAGTCATTATATTAATCAAAATGAGATTTTCTACATATTTAAACTGTAATTATATAGTGATATATATAGTTTTGAAATTTAAAGGAAACATCTCAAGCAATAAGCTTATTATCTTTAAAACATTTGGATATAAAATAATGATAAAATGTGTAAATTGAATTTGGTATTTATTAAGATTTCTATCAAATGTATAAACATGTCCTATTTTATTTTTAATCTCTTTACATGTACAGAAATAAAAATTTATTTATGTTATTGCTTGTGTAAGCAATCTCCTAATGACAAGTGGGCCCCAAAATATTAAACCCCAACCAGTGACACAAAAAATATCTACAAATCATAATTTCTATAATGTTCAATATCAACTTTGGGGATATGTGCACATAAATAAATAATAATAAAAATAATAAAAATAATAATAATAATAATAATAATAATAAATATTCTCAAAAGGTAATAGCATCCGTGTTGATAATTGTCGTTATTATAAACTAAATTTTAAGTGTTATAGATGGTCTGAAAATTAATTATTCAATCCCCAAAGATCACAAAAAAAAAAAAAAAAAAAAAAAAAATTAAAAAAAAAATTTAAAAAAAAAAAAAAAAAAAAAAAAAAACATAAACATAAACATAAAAATATTAAAAAAAAATAAAACAAAAATAAAAAAAGTAATAATAATTATTATTAGGATATCACAAAAGATATTTATAATTTTTTTAAAAAGGATAGTGTGATATTTATTTATTCAATAAATTTGATGGAAAAATATGATTTTTTAAATTTGATTTAATTTGTGATAAGGTATTTGTTGAAATTGTACAACCATTTGGATTACATAATGAAAATGTAGTTTTATCATAAATTGGATTTGAAAGTGTTATATTTAAATTTGAAGTATTTTGTTGAAAGAATTGTTTATCATCAGATTTTGAAACATCATTTAATAAAATTAATTTATTTGGAATATAATGCGAATTGATTTCCGTTAATATTTCATTCAATTGTTGTTTTGCATCTTTGTTTTCACTGTTGGTTGATAAATTGAATGTATTTATTGAATTTAAATATAAATAGAGTGAACAAACCATTTGTGGAAATACAACTGGTGCTTTCTCTAAATACAATGAACAATTCTCAAATGTTTTTTTTGCCTTTTCTTTATATTTATCTTCTTTGTAGGTAATGGAATAAAGTTTTAATAAATTTGATACTGTTATCGATTGTGGTGATGGTTCTGCACCATCATGTTCTTCTTTCATTCTTGATAATACTGTTGAATCTAAACCAGATGTAGAGTAGTATCCACCATTCTCTGAATCATAAAATAATTCATCTTGTTTATCTTGTAATTTGATTGCCCATTCCAAATATTTTGTATCAAATGTAGTTTGATATACATCCAACAACGATTGAATAAGGAATGCATAATCATCGGTAAATCCATGAATTTTAGATGGTCCATCTTTATAATTTCTGGTAAGAGTATGAGTGATTGGATCATATAAATTATTTTTAATAAATTCAATGGAATCGATTGCTGATTTCAAATAGCTTTGTTCACCAAACAATTGATATGCTTTACAAAATGCTGATACCATTAGTGCATTCCAAGATACAATGATTTTGTCATCCAATTGTGGTCTTGGTTTTTTCGATTCTCTGTATTCAAGTAATTTCTTTTTAGAAGATTCAATTGATTTTTCAATTTCATTTTCACTCTTTTTGAAGTAGGTTGCAGTTTCCTTAATACTCTTGACAACTGTAATAATATTCTTTTCAGTGAATTCATGATGAGGATCATCTGATGGATTTACATTACCATGTTCAAGAATACCATGAGAGAATGAAAAGATGTCAAATGCTGTACCATCGGCATCTGTGGATAATACATTTTTAATCTCTTCAAAAGACCAGACATAAAAAGCACCTTCAGATTTTTCATTGGTTTCCAATGATAAACTATCGGCATCTTCTGCTGAAAAGAAACCACCCTGTCTGTGAGTAAGATGTTTTTGAACGTATTCCAATGTTTCTTTTGAAATCTTTTCAAACAATGGTTTTTTTGTAATTTGATAGGCATCTAAAAAAACAGAGGCAAGTTGAGCATTATCATACAACATCTTTTCAAAATGTGGTACTTTCCAATCCAATGTTACAGAATATCTATGAAAACCACCACCAATTTGATCATATATACCACCATTTGCCATCTTTTCCAATGTAAATACTAATTTCTCTAATGAACCTACATCGGTTGCATAATCTTCATTGTGAGTTGTCAATAAAAAATTGAAAATGGAACATCTTGGAAATTTTGGTGCATCAGAATAACCACCTTCAATTGGATCATATCCTTTCATAATTTGATGAAAACAATTTTCAATTGTATCTAAACTAATTGCATTCTTTACATTACCCATTGGTTTATCCTCTTTTAAATATTTAATAAAACTACCTGCTCTCTCCAATACCATTTCTCTATCTTTTAACCATAGTTTGTTTAATTTTTTAATAAAATCAGGAAATCCTGGTCTACCATATTTTGCTTCTGGTGCAAAGTCTATATAAAAATAATATTAATATTAATATCATTCTAAACTCTACTATTTATTTATTTATTTATTGATTGATTGATTGATAGATTGATTGATTAATTAATTATTGCCATTATATTATAAACCTACAGGTACCACCAGTTATTGGCTCTAAATCTGGGGTTAACCAAATACTCATTGGCCAACCACCAGAACCAGATACCTCAGTTAAATAAGTCATATAAATTTTATCGATATCAGGTCTTTCTTCACGATCCACTTTAATATTTATACAATATTCATTCATTACTTTTGCAATTTCAGGATTTTCAAAACATTCTCTTTCCATTACATTACACCAATGACATGCCATATAACCAACACTTAAAAATATTAATTTATCTTGTTCTTTTGCCAATTTAAATGCTTCAGTATCACCCCATGAATACCAATCAACTAAATAATAAATAATAATAATAAATAATAATAATAATAATAATAATAATAATAATAATAATAATAATAATAATAATAATAATAATAATAATAATAATAATAATAATTCTAGTTAATTCTTATTTATTATTATTACTCTCTATAGTACACATAACTATACCATACCTGGATTATGTGCATGTTTTAATAAATATGGTGATTTTTCATTAATTAGTTTATTAGTAAATTTATGTTCATGTTCATGTTCATTTAGTGGTTGTTGTTGTTGCTGTTGTTTGGTAATATTACTACCGGCATCATTTGGTAATGATGATGTGGTAGTTGTTGTTGTTGTTTTTTGTTCGGATGACATTCTAAAAAATTTATTGTCTAAATCTTTAAATGTATTATTATTTTTACCACTGCTATAATTTACTTTATTAATCAAACTACTACAATTTATTATAATTCTACTACTACTACTACTACTACTAATATTATTATTTAGTTTATTTATAATTGGTGAAATAGATTTAACTCTTGAATATATTGAACAATAAAAACTCATTTTATTTCTAAAATAAAAAATTAAAAAAAAAATTAAAAAAAT
Source organism: Dictyostelium gargantuum (assembly GCA_015252675.1). Taxonomy (NCBI): domain Eukaryota; phylum Evosea; class Eumycetozoa; order Dictyosteliales; family Dictyosteliaceae; genus Dictyostelium; species Dictyostelium gargantuum. Next base: position 5,840 of record JACAFZ010031840.1, on the reverse strand, counting down.
AAAATTAAAAAAACAATTAATTTAATTAAATTTATAAATATTTTCAAAAAAATAAAAAAAGGGGTTTGTGTAATGAAAAAATATATTATAATTTTGAGTTTAAAAGATAAAGGTAGTTCCTCATAAAATTAATTATTTTCCACCATTTAAAAAATTAAATAAAAGTTTTAAGAGGATCCTTTGGTGGTGTGTAGTTAACTAATTGATATTATCTTTTTAGATATTTTTAAAATTTAAACCAAACAATAACCTAACTTTTTAATAAAATTGAAAAAAATTAAACACTATAAACTACTGAAACAATTGTTGAACCATCCAATTTAAAAGTATCCATTATATATGATTGTATCCCTTTATGTTTTATCATTTATTTATTAAGAGCATAAAAGAAATTATTTCAAAAACATTTACAAAATAAAAAAAATAAAAAATAAACATTTTTAAGCAGAGGTTAGTTTATGTTTGTTTATACATTGAAAAGGAAGAGAAAGATAAGGAGTATATATTGGTATAGTTGTAGTGAGTTAACTACCACTACTATAATATCTACAACTTTTTTATTTATTATTTTTTTTAATAAATTATTGTTCGGTAGTTGTATTTCTTAACCATAAAATTAAATTTGTTCTTTCGCCACTTGTTAAACCTAAAGCACCATGACGATGTACGCCAATATGAATTAAGGCAACACCTGGAATATGATTAAATTCAAAGTATTCATTATGAGTTTCAGGTTTATCTAAAATACCTTTAAAATATAATGAACCTCCAGTGAATTGGCTACCCAAACATAAATTTACGGTGACATCAGATTCATCGTAATGGAATCCCAATTCCTTTTCTCTATCCATTTTATATTGAACTGCAAATGCATGATGACTATTTAATCTATCACCATTGTAATCTTTATAAATTAAACTTGTAAACAATGATAAATACTCTTCTCTAAGTTTGCTAAAAAAATCTGTAAATCCCATTTCATCCAAAACTGCACCATAGTTATTCATTGAGTTGGGTCTTGCTGTTGGCAATCCTGAATTTTTAAAGTTTTCAATTTCCTCCAATAATTTACTATATATAGTAATCATCGTCGTTATCATATAATAATATTAGTATTTAATAAACGGTATATATACATATGTAACATTGTTACAACTTACGTGCAAAAATCTAATGAAAATATTCTAAAAGAGTAAATTCTAGTATCTGTTAGTTTTGTAAGTGCTTTTAATAAATCGTCTTTATCTTGTGTTTTTTTATATTGTCTAATTGGTTCGATAAAACTTTTATCAAAATGTTCTTCTTTTAATTCAAAAATCTCTGGGTGTTTTCTAATATATAATTTTGATATCATTTTAATTCTAGCTTCCCTCATTTTTAATAATTTATTAAATCCTATATTTATAAAAGTAGTAGTGGTGGTGGCGGTGATATTAATATTTATGTGACTCTTTATATTATTGTGGGTTTCAAAAAAAAAACATACCATTTTGTGAAAGTTGAATACGTTTTAATTCAGATTTTGATGCGCTATGATGTTTTGAGCAACATCCCTCCTCATTTTCATCGTGAGTGCTACCGCAGCATCCTTTATTTTCGTGTTGGTGGTGATGTGTTGTTGTTGTTACTGTTCCTGTTGCTGCTGGGTGTGGTTGTTTATTTTCTATAATTTCTTTTTCTTTTTCTTTTTCTTTTTCGTCATCTTGTTCATCTATTTCATCATCATTATGATGATGGTGGTGATGATGATGGTGGTGATGATGATGGTCAGCTTCACCCTCATTATCCTCATCGTCACTTTCGTCGGTATCACTATCCAAATCTTTTTCAGATACCACAGTATAAGTAGTACCTGGTGCCAAATAATAACGATCATTATCTTTTGTGAATACCTCATCACCAGTTGCATCTACAATAATTAATCCACCATCTGTTTGAAATAATTCATTTAAAATTTCTTTGGTAGTATACTTTGATGATAATCTTAATTCACCATATCCTAATAATACAAATAATTAAAACTTAATTAGTACAAAAAAGAAAAAAAAGATCTATATAAATAATATATTAAGCCCGTACCTAAACTGGTGAAATGAATAATATCATTGTTTTCGCCACTGCTATTGTTGTCATTTGATGAGATTGGAGTAGAAGTTGAAATTGAAGTTGTCATTTTATTATTAAATTTATTTAGTTTTTATTAAAAATATTAATTGTTTGTTTGTTTGTTTGTTTGTTTGTTTGTTTGTTTGTTTGTTTGTTAGTTGTTTGTTAAATTTAAAAAAATGAAAAATTTAAAAATTTAAGTCGGTATGTATGTGGGGGTGGATTATTTATTGTATTTAATTATATATAAATGTTTTTAAGCGTTAGTGGTTGTGTGTATCTGTGTGTAGTGTGTAGTGTGTGTTGTTTGTTAGTTTGTTTTCAATATTATTATAAATTATTATTATTATTATAAATTTAAATTAACATGGGTTATATATTATTATTTAAATTTTTAAAAAATATAGTTTTAAATTAATTTTAGTAGTTTTTTTTTTTAAATTTTGTTTGGTTATTTTTTATTTTAAATATTTTAAATTTTTTAAATTATTTTAATTATTTTTTTTTTTTAAATTTAAAAAAATCGACAGGGATTTTTTGTTGGGAAAAAAAAATTAAAAAAAAAAATAGAAAAAAATAAAATTTGTGAAATGTTAAAAAAAAAAAGAAGAAAAAAAAAAAAAAAAATAAAAAAAAAAAAGAAAATGGTTTTTTTTGGGGTTTTTTTTTTTGTGTGTTTTGTTGTGGTTTGGTGTGGTTTGGTGTGGTTGTGGTTATTAATTATTATTTATTTTATTATTTAATTAAATATTTTATTATTATAATTATTATTATTATTTAAATTCAGGATAATTTGATAAAATTTGATTCATTTGATCAGGATAACGTGATTTTAAACCATTAATAATTTGGTAAATTTTATCGATTGTAATTTTTTTCAAATTTGGATAAGTTGATTTATTGAGATATGGAACTAAAGAGGAAACTATTGATTGAGTATGTGGTGAAATGATATCGAATTGAGTATTGAATAGAATTAAGAATGAATTTAATACCGGTTCAATTTCTTCATGATCAGATTTGATTGGTAATTTAGAAACGATTACTGGTAGAGCAGTTTGAATTGGTACAAATGATGGATTTGCAACAATCATACGACAAATACAACCTATTGCGTTATCTAGTGTGGCTGGTTCTTGATCTACAACATCAATTAATGGTGATACTGATTTAAGTACTTGAAGGAATTGTTGTTGATTTGCTGATACCGAATGTAATAGGGTGACACCAATTAAAAAACATGATACTCTTTGTACTTTTGGTGAATCATCTCCTAATCCTTTGATACAAATTTTGAAAATTCTTTCTAAATATCCTGAATAATCAGATTGAACCAATTTAAAGCATTCAGCAATGGTACCGATTACAACGGCTCTAATGGAGTGATGTACTTTGGTATTTGTTAATTTGAAAAGGAATGGAATGGCTGCATCAAGGTAAACACTGAATCCTTTACCCAATACGGTTGCCAATTCAATGAGACATTCACAACCCATATCAACCAATTGAAGCTCTTCATCTTCATCCTCATCGAATTGGTCTTCAATGTTATCGTCGGCTTCTTCACCTTCTTTATCATCTTCTTCGTCATCATTTTCATCTGGTGTATCCTCTGCGTTTACAGTTTGACAATAGAGGTTACTGTTTAACATTTTCAAAATGGCTTGACCAACATCTTGAAGGTATGGTCCGATTGCGCCTGGTCCAAATGCTGCGATGGTTTGAGCGATACAACTGAATGCTCTTGCTACAACTTCTTTATGAGTTTCGGTCAAGAAAATGTTGTTATAGATTTGGAAAGAGAAATCCAAGATAATACGTAACTGTGGTGAAACTTCATGATTTAAATCACCATTGGACCATGGTTTAGATGGTGGGAATTGATGATTGATTGGTGTTAACAATGATTGTAACAATAATAAAGCACTCTCTCTAATGAGTTCATGGAAATATCCAGATAATGGTTCAACAATTTGAACCGATGTTTCAACGTGTGGCATAAATGATACTGGCAATGATTTGGCCATAATTGCTAAACAATGGAGAGCTGCTGATTTTTCATCCAAAAAACTTGTACGTACACTAATGGATTGATCTTCACCTTCGACTGTAATATCTTCATCCTCACCTTCGTTATCGATACCAGTAATGGTTGAAACATCGGTATCTTGGTGAGAGATAACACCATCTTCAGATGTGGCACTCTTTAATACTTGCAAGTAAATTGGTGGTAAAATGTGACCAATCTCCTCGCCAAAATGTTCAAATGCAGTCGAATAGAAATTGAAAGCACTTTCAACGATTTCACTAGATTTATTTGCAGTGACTTGGACGGTATCATGAATGAAATTGAATAATTCTTCCAACAATGGTTTGAAACGATCTTTTGGTATGGTTTTAACGAGTGAGGCAATCAAATCGATGGATTGAGCGATTTGTAATTGGAATCTTGGATCTTGTGCTGAACAATTTTTACCCAATTCAATGGCGATTGCAAATACATTATCAAAGTATGGTTCAAATTTATCTTCGATGGCGATTGCAATAGCTGATAAAACAGAGAGTGCAAATTCCTTTACCTTTATATTTGATCTTTGGATCAATGAACCCATTTTTTCCATAACATTTGGTAAGATTGGAATCAATTCAGATGGTTCGATGTTTATTAAAAAGTTTTCCAATGCAAAACAACATCTAAGAATAAATTGATCATCAGTGTCATTTAATTGTTCAAAAATCAATGGGAACAATACTTTGGTGTATCTATAGATTTCTGGGGTTAAATTTTGTGATAATTTACCAACGGTAACACATGCAGATTGTCTAACTTTTTTATCTGAATCTTTTAAACCTCTAATGACAAATTGAATAATATTCTCCAAATCATCTTTCATTGTTTCAGCGCAACCATATGATAGTTGTTGAATAACAACCATTGCTGCATTTCTATAATTTACATTACTGTGTTCTGAAAATAATTTCAAAGTTGGTAAAATTGGATAATAAATGATTCTACTACTATAACTTTTTCCACATTCTTTAATTGCAACACTTGCTGATTGGAAAATATTATACTCATAATCATTTTCATCTGATGAATCATTTTCTAATGTTAAAATATTAAATAATACTTCTAATGTTGATTGTAATAAATTATTTGTATTTTTTAAAATTTTTGGTTGACTAAAAATTATTATTATTATTATTATTATTATTATTATTATTATTATTATTATTATTAGTATTGTTGATAATATTATAATTAATAAAAAGGTGGTATAACAATAATAATAAAAACAACTTACTGTTGAATACAACCTTCAATAAATTCAATTGCAATTGTTTTAATTGAATTATCAATTTCTGGTTGTTTAACAATTTCAATACTGAAAAATACAATTGATGGAATGTGTGGTTTAATTGCTGAATATGGTGATTCAACCAAATCATTAAAAATTTCAAATGCTGAAATAACATCATCTTCCATTTCATTTTCAATACATTGTTTAACTACGACCAATGTTGCTGGAATCATATCAATAAATGGTTTCTATATATAAAATGTATAAAATGTGAGTATTTTGTTTAAACAATGACAACAACAAATAAAATTAAAAAAAAAAAAAAAAAAAAAAAAAAAAAAAAAAAAAAAAAAAAAAAAAAAAAAAATTATAAATAAAAAAAAAAAAAAAAAAAAAATAAAAAAAAAAAAAAAAAAAAAAAAAAAAAAAAAA
>JACAFZ010031829.1:0-10383 GCA_015252675.1 Dictyostelium gargantuum | reverse complement strand
AAAAAAAAAAAAAGATTCTTTTAAAAAAAAAATTAAAAACAACCCCCCCGTGGAAAACCCCAAACCATAAAAACCAAATCCCAATAAAAATTTCGTTGTATTAATACTCCAAAAAAAAAAAAAAAAAAAAAAAGACGATTATTTAAATAAAAAAAAACTTTATATATAAATCACCAACATAAAAAAAAAAATAAAAAATGAAATTACAATTAATATTTATTTTAATGATAATTATATTAATATCAATAGTTAAATCAGTATCATCAATCAAACAACTTCAATCTCAATTTAAAAATGAATTAATAAATGGATTTGAAGATGGTGATATTCATTTTTCAATTTTACCATTTGATCGTGCTGTTAATGAAGAATGTAAAACTGGTGGTTATTTTGGTTTAGGGTTAACGGGAAAAATCAATTCATGTGTTATTGATCCAGATAATGATGAATATAATTATAAAATTACATTAAAAGATATAGGAAATGATCATGAAAATATATTTTTTCAATTATTTAATAAAAGTAATACAGAATGTGAAGGACCACTTGAAGAACCTTTCTTTTTTGCAATTGAGGGATATTGTACTGGTACAACTAATTTCATTCAATTAAAAGATACATTATCCAGTGGAGGAGGCATTGATAATCAACATTTTTTAAGCGATCAATTAGCATATCCAGTAGTAAGTGATATGCCATTTTTTGCACCAGATTCAATTATATTTGGAACTTTTAATAATTCATATTGTTCTGAGGGTATTTATAGTTATCCAATATTTTCAAAATCATATTCTGAAGGACTCTATTTAACAAAATCAACAGATAAAAATTCAACCTATTCTTACACATGTAATAATACTGCAAATATACCACAAATTAAAAATTGTTTAAATTCAAATTGTAAAATTACAGACTTGGATAATTCTTGTAGTTTAGTACCTGGAACAAATAATATTTATCAACAAATATTTTGTGGTGGCTCTATGCAATAAGTAAATAAATTAAAAGTTTTTAATAAAAAAAAACTATTTTTAATTATAAAGTGATCAATCACCAGTAGTAATATTTTATAAATGAATTTATTGGTCAATGGGTATATCTGTTTTAAGAGAAATAGCTTAGCTCTTGATTTTTTATTGTCAAGTGGGATCGAACCTATTGAGTATATTCAATTTCATAAACTTTTTTTTTGATAATTTGTTAACATTGTAAAAAGGAAAGAAAAGATTGGTTAATGATACATATAAATATAGGTGATCTTTTTATTATATAGTAAATTTTTTTTTTTAATAAACAAGTGATGATTTAATTTTTATTTTTTTTAAAATAACTATTTTATGATAAAAATTTAGATTTTAATCTATTTCTTTTTTCAATTTTAATATTATTATTTTCAATATAATGAGGATCTTTACTGTATAATGACATTGTTTGACCCATTGCAGTACATGAATTACATTCAATATTACCACCATGATAATGTGGATCAACAGTGAAATAAACCAATTCATAGTTACTACCATCAACGAAATACCAACATGGATATTGATCAGCAAATGATACTTCAATTCTGAGGATTTCAGGATGATCATCACTAAATCTACTAATATTAAATAGATTATTATCACCGAAATTTGCAGTTAAAACACCAGTAGAATTATCAACTACAAACACTGAACCTTCACTATTTGTATAAGTACCAACAAATGCAGAGTCTGGAATTGAATTTGGTTTACCAGTTGGCGGTGATTTTAAAGTTTTATCACATTCTCTTTGTGGTTTACTACCAGCTTCATATAGTAATTGTTCATATACTGGTATTAAAATATCAGCAGCAGCTCTTGTTAAAACATCTGGTGTTTCATATGCCATTAAAGCAGAGAATAGCATACCAATTTTCAATGGACGAATCAATGCCATTTGAGTTCTATAACCTTCCAATTGTCCAGCTTTGGATTTCATCCACATATTATGTGTGTTATCATAATACATTTCAAATGGTGTACCATAGACATCAACACCATCATTGACTAAACTAATTGGTGATAAAGCTTCATTCAATGTGGATGAATCTAAAACTTCATTATTTTCATTTAACCAAAACATCATATACTTTGACATATCCCTAGCGGTAGAATAAAGATTTCCCATCGGATTACCCCAACCCAATTCATCAATTGGAGCAAGTGTGTATGTACCATTTTCCCAATTAATTACACCACGTGCCAAATTATCTTTAACATCATCATAGTAGAATGATGAATTCATCATACCCAATGGAAACAATATCTTTTCTCTAACATAGTCTTCATATTTAATATCAGCTGCTTTAGCCAATGTTCTACCCAACAATGCAAGACCCAAATTTGAATAATGAGTAGATTGATAAGTTGGTAATATCAAAAACATCTTTGATAATCTTTCAATAATCAATTCTTCTGTACAAATTTTTTGATCTGCCAATAAATTAAAATCACATGGTACCTCTCTTGGTAAACCACTTTGGTGAGATGCCAATTGTCTGAAAGTTATTTCTCTTTTTGTTTTATACAAATTACCAATTGTAAATTCTGGGAAGTATTTTGAAATTGGATCATCCAATGATGCAATAATTCCTTTATCTCTTAATTGAAACATCATTAAATCTGTAAATGTTTTTGTAATACTTGCAATTCTTATACTATATGCATGTAAATATCGTATTAATATATATTCTTTGTCAATATGTAATATAGTTTATTTTTTTAATAGCTACTTACTTGTGGTCAATTGTTAAAGGTGGTGAATTTTCATCCAATGGATTAACATTCCCATATGTTTTAGACCAAACAATTTGATCACGATAAACTATTGATGCAATAAAGCTTTTAACACCATTTTCTGCCATACCACTTTGAATAATTTGATCAACTTCAACATATGCTTTTTGAAGTGTTGGATTACTTTGATCAAGTTCAATTGGTTCCGGATAATTTGGACATGATAAAATACAATTTGTAATAATTAAAATTATTAAAATTATTAATAATTTAAATTTCATTTTTAAATTAATTATAGATTTAATATTTATATATATGTATATATAATATATATATCTATAGATTTATGATGTTAAATATTGTAAATATTGTAAATATAAATCTTTAAGTTGTAAATGGTTAAAAAAAAAATAAAAAAATAAATTTTTTTTTTTATTTATATAAAATTTGTTTTTATTGTTTTTTTTTTTTTTGTGTATGATATATTAAAAAATTCAAATTAAATTAAATTAAATTTTAATTGGTAGTTATTTTAAAAAACAGTTTAATCAAATAAAAATTTTTTTTTATTTTTTACACACCCAAACACACTTATTTTTTTTATTTTTATATAAATTTTTATTTTTTGGTATTTTGATTCATAAAAACCATTTGATTTAACGTTTATTTCACACCCCCAATAATTTTAAAAAATTTCAACAAATAGAAAATATTATTTTTTTTTTTTTTTTAAATTTACAAACAATATTCCAAAAATGGTGTTTTTTTTTTTTTTTTTTTATAAAAGTTTTATTTATTTATATAATTAAGGAATTCACAGAAATATATTTATTTATAAAATAAATAAATATTTTTATTAGAATATGATAAAAAATATGAATAAAAATAATTTATTAAAAAAACTATAATATAAAATTGAAATTAAAACTAAAATTAAAATTAAAAATTAAAAAAAAAAAAAAAAATTTTTTCATTTTAAAAAAAAAAAAAAAAAAAAATCATAAACTGGTGATAAGACATAGGAGAAAGAAAGATTGATAGATAGAATATATTAATTTCTTATTAATACAAAATACATAATAAATGAGTATAAATGAAAATGGTGAAACAAATGCTAATAACAGTAATAATGAAAACGAGTTAATAACACAAAATAATAATAATAATAATAATAATAATAGTAATAATATAAAAAATGTAAATAATAAAAAAGTACCATCAACCCCATCAAAATCAAAAGGGCAACCACAACAACAACAACAACAAAATACACCAATATTACAATCACAACAATATTCTTTATCTTCACAACAACAACAACAACAACAACAAGTAATAATACCACAAAATACAAATACAACTAATACATTGCAACAACAACAAGCAAAACAACAAGCACAACAAAAACAAAAACAATTACAACAAGCTCATATAAATTCATTAATTCAAAGTGGACCACCACAATTATCACCACCTGCATTGTTTGGTACAATCGAACCTTTATTATATAGAACCAATTCTTTATATCCTGCAAATTTCCCGTATATAAAATTATTAGGTTTGAAAACTGTTGTTCAATTATCACCTGAAGTACCAATTAAAGCGGTATCTAGTTTTTTTCAAGAAAATAATATTAATTTAGTAAGCTATATTTCATTGTATAATACACTAATATTGTGTGTACTTACATTTATCCCATCCATCCAACCAACATAAATGCATTTATCTATATATAGATTCATTTAGGATTAAAATCATGGAAGGTAGATTCATCATGGAAACCATTAACAGATGAGTTAATTAAAGAATGTTTAGAGATTGTGTTAAATTATAATTATTATCCACTTATGATTACATGTACTAGTGGGGTTCATCAGACTGGTGTTTTAGTTGGTTGTTTAAGAAGATTACAAAATTGGAATCTTACATCAATTTTAGTTGAAGTATATGTCATGATATATAATCACTCCACCCCCTAATTTATCGTATTAATCACCACATATATATAATTTTTATAGTATAAAGCATTTAGTGGTCAAAGTAATACTAGATATGTAAATGAACAGTTTATTGAACTTTTTGATGTAGATTTAGTGACATTACCAAATAGATTACCAACTTGGTTTATAGAACAACAAAAGATGTTGGAGGAAGAATTAGAAGAATTTGAAAATTCAAATAGTAGTATGGCTTCATCATCAAATGATACTAATAACAATAATATTGATAAACCATCGTCATTATCATCATCAACAAATGAATTATCAAATAGCGTTGGTGGTAATAGTAGTGAAGATTATACTAATACAAATGGTAATAATAGTATAAACTCTTCTTCAAATTCAATATCAAATAAATAAAATAAATAAATAAAAAAAAGATAAAACACATATACATAAAAAATGAATTTGAATCGATTATTGGATTGATAAAGAAAATATTATTACTAAATCCTTTATCATCAAATATTTCTTTATTTTTATCTAACAAACATATATGTATTATTGTTTAAGATCTTTGAGATAGTAAATTTCTTACTAATTTTATCATTGATTCTGAACTTGAACCACTACTAGGTCTATTTAATCTAGAATTTGAGGATGATGATGGCTGTGATGAAGAAATATTTGAACCACTACTTGGTAAATTAAGTTGACTTAATGCTGATGGTGTAAAGTTATTGATTATATTTGATGCTGATGAGTTTGAGTTTGAGTTTGAGTTTGAGGATGATGATGATGTAATTGGTGATGTTATAGAAGATGCAAATGATGATAATGTTGATGATGATGGTTGAGATGATGATGATGATGATGATGATGATGGTTGAGATGATGATGATGGTTGAGATGATGATGATGAAGATGGTGTAAAGCTACTACCTGTTGATGACAAGGTTGATGATGATGATGATGAGGTTGATGGTACAATATTATTGTTATTTAAATTACCAAAGGTGTTGGTAAGTGAGGTTAAAGTATTATTTGTTAAATTATTTGCAGAACCACCATCACCAGTGCTAACACCTTGAATAAATGCTTTCACGATATCAGGTGCACCAATAACAGCATCCGATACAATATTACCACCATTTCCACTAGCATTTCCACTACCAACAATACCACTACTACCAATACCACTACCACCAACTTCAGAATTCTTTTTTAATAAAGATGATTTAATTTTCTTAAATGCACTCGATGATATTGATGATGTTGATGATGATGATGATGTTGATTTCAATGGTTTTAAGGCCGATGATATTGTTGAACCATTACCAATAGTATTACCTATTAAATTACTTGATGTATTACCACTGCCACCGCCAATTCCTCCGTTACCTAATGGTATTAATACTTTTTTATTTGATACATTTCTTTTTCTATTTATAATAAAACATACTAATTTATAAATTAAATTTGCAATCAATGGCCATAATATTAAAATTGTTGCAACGATTGCAACCTTTTTCCAAAAGGTTATAGTTTTCTTTGTACCAAACACATAAATATATAATCTTTTAAAAATATTATTAGTTTTTGATTTTAAATTATTAAAATTACTATTATCATCACCATCACCATTGTTATTATTATTTATATTCTTTTTAATGATACTGTTATTTATATTATTTAATGCAGTGAATGAATCAAAATCTTCACTATTACAACTATTATTACTATTATAAAAGTTATCCTCATTAAAATTTGAAAGTTCATTATTACTACCACTATTATTATTGATATCGGATGCTGAAGTTGTTGGTGATGTTGATGTCGATGTTGATGATGATGATGATGAGTTATTATTGTTTTGTAATTTGTTTAAAATTGACATTGTAATTTTATTTAATTCAATATCCCAATATTTCTCTCTTTGTGCCAATAAACTATCATATTGTCTTTGTTTATCAATAATTCTTTGTACTTCTAATAAATATGATGAAATCATTGCATCTTGTTGATCTATTGTTAAATAACCACCACTTGTACTAGTACTAGTACTACTACTTGGTGATAATAATAAATTTCTATTATTAAAATCAATTGAATCTTGATCTGAATTATTCCTACTATGACCACTACCACCGCCATTATTATTTACTAATAATAATCTATTGACTTTTTCCTGACCAATACCAGTTTCCAAAATGTGCAACCTTGATAACAAATTTTGTGATAAATTTTTAAATTGACCCATTTCCTTTTTTAAAACATTTAAACAAACTATTAAATCTTGTTTCGATGCAACATTTAATAAACCGAAATCAGTGTTTGTTTCTTTAAATTCATCATCTCCTGAATCATCTTCATAATCATCTTTTATTTCTTCATCTTGAACTTTTAGTAATTCTTCCTCTTCTTCACTATTACCAATATCAAGATTATCCAATTTAAAATTTATTTGTTTTTTAACTTTTTGATTTTGTTTTTTATTATTATTATTATTATTATTATTATTATTATTATTATTATTATTATTAAGATTGTTATTATTATTTTTATTATTCTTTTTATTCTTTTTATTTATTATTATATTATCACTACCAATATCACTGTTACCACCAACAATAACATTTGTATTTAATTCATTTTCATCTATATATTGATACTTTTGTGGTGGTTGTTGTTGTTGTTGTTGTAATGGTGTTGGTGATGGTGAAGGTGAATGAACAAAAATATTTCCTCTTGGAGATGATATATATTGTGGTGTAAAACTATCATAGTCATCTGATAATGAAAATTGATTATTATTATTATTATTATTATTATTATTATTATTATTGTTATTATTATTTACAAATGAACCATTAAATGGTTGAAAAGAACTAAAACCACCATTATTTAATAAGAAATGGTTGGTTTGTTTTGGTGAAAGAGGTGACGGTGGTGAAATAATATTATTATTATTTATGAACAATGGTGGACTTGATCTTTTTTTATTACTATTGTAACTACTGTTATTATACATTTTAAATTAATAATAATTTTATAATTATTATTATTATTCTCTAAAAGAAGAAAATTTTTTAAACTAGATTAAAAAAAAATCATACATAACAATGAAAAAAAAAAAAATTAAAAAAAAATTAAAAAAAAATTAAAAAAAAATTAAAAAAAATTAAAATAAAATAAAAAATATTTGTGTGTGAAAATAAGAGGGTAATTAATTAACTAATTTGGGAAAATAATATTAAATGTTAATTATAGGTAGTTAGTTAGTTTGGAAAGTTTAAACTATTTTTAAATATTTGATAAATTTGGGGGGAGTTAAAGATTTTAAAATTTCAAATATCCTTATCTAAAAAAAGAAGAAAACAACAACAAAATTTAAAATTAGAAAATAAAAATAATTAACCACTTATTATTTAATTATAAAAAATTTAAATATAGTAAAATATAGCAAATTTATTTATTTAATTATTCAATGACAATAATAGATATTTTTAAATAAATTTATTTTCCTAATATTTTATTGAGATTGTATTGTGATCACTCAAATCTGTTTTTATGGGTGATATGCTTTGATTTATTATTATAAAAATCGTTCAAAAAAATAATTATCTGAAAAAAAAATTATTTAATTTTATTTTTATTTAATTATTTTTGTTTTTCTTTTGAAAAAGTGACATTTTTAATTTTAAAAATTTTTTGTTTTTTTTTTTTTTTTTTTTTTAATTTTAAATTTTTTTTAACCCAAACCAAACCAAACAAAAAATAATATAATAATTATCCTAAAGAGTCAAAAATATATATTTTTGTTTAAATTATTTATTTATTTTATTTATTATTTATTATTATTATTATTACATACATAAATACATAAATACCGTACTTTTTAGTTTGTTATTCACACACTCCCACCCCCACCAACAAAATAAAATAATAAAATAAAACAAACATCTTATAAAACCTAAAATTTAAAAAAAAAAAAAAATAAATAATAAAAAAATCATTATTATTTAGAAAAAATAAAATAAACAAAACTGAATTACATAATAAAAAAAAGCTTTATAAACAAAATAAATTTGAAAAAATATTATCAAAAAAAACAAAAACAACAACCCCCACTACTATTATATAACAATGAATAGTTTAAATGATACAATTAGAAATAGCAATAATAATAATAATAATAATATTAATAATATCAATATGAACAGTAGTATGAATAGTAATTTCATTAATGATGGTTTTAAAAATTTAAATATTAGTTCAAATAGTATTGGAAATAGTGGTCAATTTCAACAACAACAACAGCAACAACTTGGTTATACTATTGATAATGTTGGTATGTATTTTTTTAATATATTTATTTTTATCTATTAATTTAAAAAAAAAAAAAAAAAAAAAAACTTTCAAGATTATTTATTAACTATATTTATAAATTATCAAAATTATAGTATCAAGAGGAAATGATTTTAAATACACATTTTCATTACCAAGTAAAGAACAAATATTAAATTTAAAACAAGGTGATTTGGTTAAATTAATATTCACTGAAAATAATCAAGCTGAAAGAATGTTTGTAGAGATTATTGATTTATGTATCTACGAAACAAATGGTGTTGGTGAAATATTTCATCATCCAAGAAGAAATAGTGGAGGTAGTGATGATGGTAATGGTGATTCATCCTCATCAAATAGTATTCATAAAGATGAAAAGAATAAACTTGTAAATAGTCAATCCAATAGTTTTAATAATAATATTAGTAGTAGAAGTAACATTGCAAATAGTAGTGGTAGTAGTAGTGGTAGTGGTGGCAATAGTGGTAATGACTTTGGATTAAATATTAAAACCATTAAATTTCAAGGCATTTTAGATAATAATCCCTATCAATTAAGATCATTGAAATTAGGTGATAGAGTTGAATTTTTTGATTATAATATCCTATCAATTTATAATCAACCAAACCAAATGTTTCATCCAGATTTAGATTCTGTTCCAGGTTCCATTAAACAATTATTTGATCAACTTTGTTTGGTTAGTAATCGTATTCTAGTTGATAAGGACCACATTGGCTATATTTTTAGAGAAAAAGGTACCTTTCCAAACGATTCTGGTTGGAGAATTTTTCAAGGAGACGAACCAGATGACTACATGAATAAAAAAGAAAACTACCAAATTGTAACTTTGGCAAGTGTTTTAAATGTTGATGATTCAATACTTTTATTATTGGGTTCATCAATTGATCGTCATTTTGAATATGATTTCGAATCAAGACAGTGGAAAGAATTGGTTGAAAAATAACAAATAATTATTTGTAGTAGATTATTATAATAAAAAATTATAAAAAAAATACTTTGTATAAAATAAATAAATAAAGAGGGTGTACACCTATGTGATATACATTTAATGTTATGTTTTTATGTTGTAATTAATGCTTTATTCATTGCCCATTTATTTAAAATAGAAAACATCACATCTTGTTGTATCCTCAATAAAGTTTATAAAATAATATGATATTGGTATGGTATTTATAATTCAACTATTTTAAAATAATTTTTGTAATTTTTTATTATATAATCATCTTCATCATGAATTGTAATTTCTTTAATCCATCTGTCAGAATTGGAAAACGCTGGGGAACTAATATTTAATTTGTTAAATACTATAATGTTTA
>JACAFZ010031818.1:0-10396 GCA_015252675.1 Dictyostelium gargantuum | reverse complement strand
AACCCTTTTTTAAAATTCACTTTTTTTGGGCACTTTTTTTTTTTTATATTTTAATTAAAATTTTTAATTATTTTTTTAATTATTTTTTTTTTTTTTTTTTTTTATCTTTTTTTTTATTTTTATTTATTTTGGATAAACCATTTTCTTGCACACATTGACCAAAACATTAAAATCTCCATATCTTTTTCGTGTTTACAATTTATAATATTTAAAAAACTATATAACCTTTTATCTTTTTCGTTTTCAATAATAGTTTTAATTGAATAAAATGATTTTGATTTACTATAGATAGTTTTACCATTAGTATATTTATTTAATAATTCAAACAACCTACTAAATAATGAGTAAATAATACATACTTTATCCATTCTTCTTTAATTGATTTTAATTGAATAATTTCTAAATTTATTGGACAATATTGTTTATAAATTGATTCAATGGCTAAACCCAAGGTTGAGTCATGTTTTGTACCTGTACATGTAATTTCAATTGTTGATCTATTTGGATGATCAAAATCATCTGGTTCTTTTGATGGATCAAAATCTAATTTTTAATTTTTAAAAAAAAATTAGTAAAAACAACAACAACAACAATAACAATAACAACATATCAAAATTACATACATTCGATATCAATTATACTTGAATTTTCAATGTCAATATGTCTTGGTATAACAACATTTGAATTTAAACCTAAAATATTACATTCCCATTGTTCTTTAAATGTATCGGAATAAATACAAACATTTAAACATTCTTTTGGTAATAATTCTTTTACAACGTTTACCATTGAGGCTACCAATTTTTGATTTGATCCTCTTATAATTATTTGATTACCAATAATGGTATTGTAAATTAACTTTGAAAATGAATCCTCACCAATCAATCTATGAATTTGTCCCAATGATGTTATTAATTCCTCTTGTTTTGGAAAAAAACTATTTTCTAATATCATCATATTAGTATCATTTAACATATTTAAATTTAAACTAAATCCACTAATATTGCTTTTTTTATATTCATTAATGGTGTTACTATGATCACTGTTATTATTAACACTACCACCACCGCCGCCACCTCCACCGCTATTAATATTTTCATTATGATTTTTTGTTAAACTATCTTTAAAATATTGAATGGTTTCATATTGTTCAGATAGTAATGCTTGATTCCCTTTTAATAAATGATATTTAAATTGGCAATTTGATAATATACTACAAAAACTTTTATGTAATCTTGTAAAAAATGACTTTAGGTTGGGAGTGGATGGATGGAGGGTAAGTTGGTTGGTTAGATAAATGTGTATGTATTATTATGGAGTTTTGATTATTATTGCAGCCGTATTGATAAGAAAAACTTACAGAATCTTCAATTAATTCAGATAATAATTTTAAAGGTACAGATCTTGTACCTCTTCTATAAATATTTGAAATCATTGAACTATTATGAGATTGTTGTGCTTTTTCACGTTCGTAAACTACATTTGTTTTTCTTTTCATTTCTTCTGCCAATGATTTTAAACAGGCTATTAACCAACTATAATAGTTTATTAAACAAGAATTATCTTTTAAAAGACATAAAAAACCATACCACCTTGCACTACCTCTTGCTCTACTATCATTGATTTTAAACATATACGATAACCAATGACCATCATTACTCGATATTAATACTGGTCCTTCTCTACCTGGTACTGCCTCACAGCTTAAACTTCTGACACATGCATTTCTTATAACTGAATAGTAATATTGATTTGATGTTTGATGTGTACTTAGATAATATACATTTTTATTACTATTATCTTGTGATACTAAACCAGTACCTAATGGTATTGAGGAACATGTTGGACATTGTTTTAATATACTATTTGTTGTTGTCGTTGTTGTTGTGGTTGTGGTTGATGTATTTGATTCACTACCACCTTTATTATCAACATCACCACTACCACTACCACAATCACTAGTACTATTATTATATGATAATAATACTGAGTGTGTTTTAAATTCATCATCATCATCACCATTATTATGATCATTATCTTTGTTATTATATTTTTTTGAAAATAAAGTTGAAAGTGTAATTGGTTGATCTTTGTTTAATGATGAAGGTGATGATGGTTCTATATTATTATTTTCTAAAATTCTTTCGGTGAGCGTTGTAAATACAACAGATGGACCATGTGTTTCACAAAAGTGAGTTAATACAATAGATGCTGGCATTATATTACCATTTATAATGGCTGGAATGGTTGATGATTGTGTTGTTGGTATGGTTGAAGAATCAATATTATTTTCATCTGAATAGGACGATGGTATTTTAACTTTTATCATTTTTTTTTTATTAATTTTTTATTATTATATTTTTAACGACTATATATACAAGGGTGGGTGTTTGAATGTGTTTGTGTGAATATGCGTGTGCTTGAATGTGTTTGTGTGCGTTTTTGTGTTTTTGTGTTTTTGTGTTTTTGTATGTGGGTTTGTGCGTGTGGAAATTATAATATATTAATTAATTCCTTTAAAGGAATTTAATATATTTTTTGCTAAGGAGATGGTTTTTTTTTTATTTTTTTGAAAATGAAAAAAAAAAAAAAAAAAAATTTTTTTTTTTTTTTTTTTTTTATTTTTTTTAATTTTTTTTTTCAAATTAATTACACGCAACAACACCAAACAATATATTGTTGTAATACACAGTACATCATTTAATTTTCCAAATATATATATAAAAGATATAATATAGATTTTATCATAAAATATAGATATATATATAAATTAAATAATGTCTGATTCAAAATATTTTCAAACCACCAAAAAAGGTAGATTTTTTTTAGTAATTAATTAATTAATAAAGCACAGCTACAACTATGTTCTACCCCAACCAATGAATTAAAAACTAATATACAATAATAATAATAATAACGATAATAATAATAATAATAATAATAATAATGATAATAATAATTTTAGGTGAAATTCATGAATTAAAAGAAGAATTATTATCACAAAGAGAAGATAAAAAAAAGGAAGCAGTTAAAAAAGTTATTGCAGCAATGACAGTTGGTAAGGATGTTAGTATGTTGTTTACCCATGTACTTAATTGTATGCAAACTCATAATTTGGAGTTAAAGAAATTAGTTTATCTCTACGTTATGAACTATGCAAAGAATCATCCTGATCGTGCTATTCTCGCTGTAAACACCTTTCAAAAGGATGCATCCGATCCAAATCCATTAATTAGAGCATTGGCAGTTAGAACAATGGGTTGTATTAGAGTTGATAATATTACTGAACATCTTTGTGAACCATTAAGACATGCTTTAAAAGTAAGTTTTAATCAATCAATCAATCAATCAATCAATCAATCAATTAAATATAATATAGTAGTAGTACAAATTATTAATAACAACATCATCAAATAATAATAATAATAATAACTAATAACAATAATATTAATTTTGAAAAGGATCAAGATCCATATGTTAGAAAAACTGCAGCAGTTTGTGTTGCAAAATTATATGATGTCAATCCAGAATTGGTAGAGAATCAAGGATTTTTAAATATTTTAAATGATTTATTGGGTGATTCAAATCCAATGGTAGTAGCAAATGCAGTTGCATCATTGACAGAGATTGATGAAGTTAGCAAGAAAGAGGTATTTAAAATTCACCCAGGTAATTTAACAAAATTGTTGGCAGCACTCAACGAATGTACAGAATGGGGTCAAGTATTTATTTTGAATTCATTGTGTAAATATACACCAAGAGACTCACAAGAGGCTGAAAATGTTTGTGAACGTGTTGCACCACGTCTTCAACATGCAAACTCTGCCGTTGTTTTATCAGCAGTCAAAGTTTTGATGAAATATATGAACTCCATTACCAATGGTGATGTAATTCGTTTACTTTGCAAGAAAATGGCACCACCTTTAGTAACTTTGTTGTCAAAGGAACCAGAGATTCAATTCCTTGGTTTACGTAACATCAATTTGATCGTTCAAAGACGTCCAGAGATTTTACAATACGAAATGAAGGTATTCTTTTGCAAATACAATGATCCAATCTATGTAAAGATGGAGAAATTGGAAATTATGATCATGTTGGCCAACGAAAAGAACATCGAAGAGGTACTTTTGGAGTTTAAAGAGTATGCCACCGAAATCGATGTTGAATTTGTTAGAAAAGCAGTACGTGCCATTGGTCGTTGTGCCATCAAGATTGATCGTGCATCCGAACGTTGTATCCAAGTACTTTTGGATCTCATTCAAACCAAAGTCAACTACGTTGTTCAAGAGGCCATCATTGTAATTAAAGATATCTTTAGAAAGTATCCAAACAAATACGAAGGTATCATTGCCACCCTTTGTGCCAATCTCGAATCATTGGATGAACCAGAAGCAAAAGCATCCATGATTTGGATCATTGGTGAATACGCCGAACGTATTGATAATGCTCATGAATTGTTAAACTCTTTCTTGGAAGGTTTCAAAGATGAAAACAGTCAAGTTCAATTGCAATTACTCACCTCTATCGTTAAACTTTTCCTTAAAAGACCAAAAGATGCCCAAACTATGGTTCAAACTGTTTTAAATCTCTCCACCCAAGAATCGGACAACCCAGATCTTCGTGATCGTGGTTTTGTCTATTGGAGACTTTTATCAACCGATTTTGAAGCTGCCAAAGCTGTTGTACTCTCTGAAAAACCACTCATTACCGATACTACCAGTCATCTCGATGAATCACTTTTGAATGAATTAATCTTAAATATTTCTACCCTCGCATCAGTTTATCATAAACCACCAGAAACATTTGTTACAAAATTAAAAGGTCTTAAACAACGTGGTATGAGAAAAGAAGAAGATGACGAAGATGAACCAGATTATGTTGATGATGATAATATGAATAATCAACAACAACAACAACAACAACAAGGTGGTCAACAACAACAAGGTGGTCAACAACAACAAGGTGGTCAACAACAACAAGGTGGCCAACAATATCAACAACAACAACAACAACCAAGATCAGGTAATTTAATCGATTTAGATTTATCAGATTTAGGTGGTGCTTTACCTTCCAACAACAACAATAATATGTATTCTCAACAACAACAACAACAACAACAACAACAACAACAATATAATGGTAATTCAAATGATTTATCATTTTTAGGTGGTGGCAGTAATGAAGTACAAACACCAGTTAATAAAGTTATAGTATTTGGTGGTGATAGATCACAAGCCATTCAAATTAGTGGAGCATTCACAAGATTCCAAGGTAGAATTAGTTTAGAGTTAAATCTTTTCAACACCAGTCCATCAGCTATGTCCAAATTTAAGATTCAATTCTATCAAAATAGTTTTGGTATTTCACCAATCGATCAAATTCTCTCATGTAATGGTATTGAAGCAGGCCAAAGCACCGATGTAACCATTCCAATCGCATGTAATGGTCAAATTAGCAATCCATTGAATCCAGTTATTGATATGGGGATGATGGTTTTACCAAGCCAAGAAAGATTCTACTTTAAGATGAATTTCCCATTACTTTGTTTATTGACCGAAACTGGTCGTCTTGATCGTGAATCCTATTTATCAATGTGGAAATCAATTCCAGAATCAAATGAACGTTCTGTTGAAATTCAAGTACGTTTACCATCAGTCGATGTCGAATCAATTCTCCGTCGTTTAAATAGTAAAAACATCTTTGAAATCGTTAGAAAGAAACAACCAAATCAAGAGATATCCTTCCTTTCTTGTAAAACTGAAAGCTCTGTCTATATATTGATCGAATTATCATTCAATATCTCTTCTAGTACTTGTAGATGTTCTTCAAAAACTACATCACCAGATGTCATGCCATTATTTGAACATAATTTAAATTTATTAATTAATAATCAACTTTAAATTTAATTTACATTTTACATTATTACTATTATAAAATAATTAAATAAATAAATAAATAAAAATAAAAAATTATCTAAACAAACAAAACAAAAAAAAAAAAAAAAAAAAACAAAAACACACAAAATAATCTGATTTTTATATTATTATTTATTTAATTTATTATTTGTTGCATTTTCCAAAACTTTAATTGTTTCAGTTCTACCATATCTTTTGCAAATTGATAAAGCAGTATCACCATCGCATTCAATTGAAATATCAGCACCATTATCTATTAAAAATTGACAAACTTGATGTTGACCATGACGTGCTGCTAAATGTAATGGTGTTGATCCATCCAATTTCTTTGCATCTATGGTTATAGATTTTTTATTTGTTGTGGAAAAGTTTTTAAACATTTTTTGAATTAAATCCAAATAACCAAATTGAGATAAAACGTGAAGTGTGGTTGTGCCATCTATCAAAGATCTGTTTACATCCAGATTTGGCATGTCAAGTAATATTTCAACCGTATTATTATGATGACGTGCTGCTGCTACATATAATGGTGTTGATCCATCTGATTTCATTTGAATGTTTGGATCTGCACCATATTTTATTAATAAATCTACAACTTTGATACTACCATTTTGAGATGCAATCAATAAGGATGTTGCACCATCAGGTGTTTGCACGTCAACATCTGTCTCTTCGTTTTTCAATAACATCTCTAATATTTTAATATTTGCACTCTCTGACGCTAAATGAATTGGATAATATCCGCCTCTTGATTTATTTGTATTTACAATTGTCGATGACGAACTATTATCAAAACCACCACTTGAATGATAATTTAATAACAATGATACGATACTTTCGTTTTGGGTCTCCACTGCAACATAAATTAATGTTGCGCCTTGATCATCTATCACCAAATTTATATCAATACCTCTATTTAAAATTCTTCTAACAATTTGTGGGAATCCATATTGACATGCACCCACCAAACCAGTAATGATCGAGTCTGGATCAATCTTATTACCATGTTCTGATAATAGATAATCTACAATAGATATTTTACCTTGAACACACGCAACTGTAAATGGTTTAATTGAATCACTATCCAATGTAACATCTGCATCTGCTTTTTCAACCAATTCTTTTGCAACCTTTAAATTGCCCAAATAACAACAAATGAAAAATGATGTACATCCACCTTCATATCTTTCGTTTACATTAATTCTTAAATTATCCTTATTATTTATCATTTCAATTGCCTCTTCACTTTGATTATTTCTACACTTTTCAAATAATAATCTACTATTTGAATTTGAATAAATTGTTGACATACTTGAAATATAAAAAAAATATAAAAAAAAAAAAGATTTCTTTTCTTTTTTTTTTAGTAATAAATAACTGAATGAATGAATGAAATAAAAAAAATTTGAAAAATTTTAAATTGAAAAAAAAATTTAATTTAAAAACGAATAAAACCCAGGGAAGAATTCTCCATCACTGTAAAAAAAAACAGTTTTTTTTTTTTTTTTTTTTTTTTTTTTTTTTTTTTTTTTTTTTTTTTTTATAGTGACTCAAACCCATTCAAAATTTGCATACAAAATATCTTATTATTATTATTATTATTATTATTTATTTAGTTCCTATGGCTAAAAAAAAATATAAAAAATTTAATTCCTATGGGTAGTGACTCAATAATAATTTTCATACCAGTTTGTGTGTGGATATAAAAAAAATAAAAAAAAAAAAAAAAAATTTTTAAAAAAAAAAAAAAATATAATAAATTTTTTTTATTTTTTTTTTTAATTATTTTTTTTTATTTTTTTTTCTTTTTTCAAAAAAAAATCACAATTTTTTTCTTTTCAATTGACTGCTGTTTTATTTTTAAACTAAAGAAAAAGTTGTTGTTATCTCAAACAAACTATTATTTTCAAATTTTACATTATTAAATATTACCAATTTTGTAAATTAAATAATATTAATATTTATAAATAAATAAATATAAAAGTAGGTTTTTTTATAAAAACATATTTAACCCACACATATCCTTTTTTTTTTTTTTGTTTCTCAATTCAGATTCTATCTACATTCATTCATAAAATCTTTTTTTTAATTTAATTTTTATTTTTTCAAAAAATAAACCACACGCATACACACACACAAATTTATATTCTTTAAAGAGAAAGAATAACAATCTATCAAATAATCTCTTATTTATAAATTAGTAATTGGATATTAATTCATTTTTTTTTTTTCATTCAAATTTAAAAAAAAAAATAATTTTAATTATTATTATAATAGAAAATAGTTTAAAATATCCCCATTCCTATTTTTGTATAATATTAATTAATAATACAAAAGGGTCTAAAAATTAATATATTTTAGAAATACAACAACTACAATAATTTAAATAATAATATTTTATATTCAAACAACCCACATTATAAATCAAAAAAAATGACATCACAAAAAATTATTGATAAAATTCAATTAAAAAAAGAAAATAATACACCATTTTATTCATTTGAATATTTTCCACCAAAAACAATGGAAGGTGTACAAAATTTGTATGATCGTTTAGGTAGAATGTTATTATTTGAACCATTGTTTATTGATATAACATGGGGCGCAGGTGGTTCAACATCAGCATTAACATTGGAAATTGCAGAGAAAGCACAAAATGTGTGTGGATTGGAGACAATGATGCATCTTACTTGCACCAATATGCCAGTGGAAGAGATCATCTATGCATTGGATAAGGCAAAGTCAACAGGTATCAGAAATATATTGGCATTGCGTGGCGATCCACCAAGAGGTCAAGAGTGGAAAAAAATTGAAGGTGGCTTTGGATATGCATCAGATTTAGTACGTTTTATTCGTGAACGTTATGGTGATTACTTTTGTATTTCAGTTGCAGGTTACCCAGAAGGTCATTCAGATTGCATTTCAAAGGAGGAGGATATTCGTTATCTCAAAGAGAAAGTGGATGCTGGTGCAGATTTCATCATCACTCAATTATTTTACGATTGTGATATTTTCATTGATTTTGTAGAGAAGTGTCGTGCAATCGGTATCAAGGTTCCAATTATACCGGGTATTATGCCAATTCAAACTTATGCCGGTTTCGTTCGTATGACCACACTCAGCAAAACAGCCGTACCACAATACATTATGGATAATTTAGAACCAATCAAAGATAACGATGAAGAGGTTAAAAAGTATGGTGTTCGTTTGTGCATAGAGATGAGTAAAAAACTTTTGGACTTTGGTGTGGAAGGTTTGCATTTCTACACACTCAATTTGGAAAGATCAGTTCGTAAAGTACTCAAAGGTCTTTCATTGGTGACACCCGATCAACTTTCACCATACCTTCCATGGGCTCAATCTGCAGCAGGTAATCGTCTTCGTGAAGAGGTTCGTCCAATCTTTTGGCAAAATCGTCCAAGATCCTATATCGCTCGTACTGGAAGTTGGGATGAATTTCCAAATGGTCGTTGGGGTGATTATAGATCACCAGCATTTGGTGATCTATCCGATTATCATTTGGGTGGTGCTACTCCACCATTGTTAACCACAAGCGGCACTACAACCGCTGCCAGCACAGCAACTATTCCACCAAATATCTATGGTGAGAACCCACAATCTGAACAAGATGTCTACAATGTATTTGCCGATTATTGCGCAGGCAATATCAAAAGATTACCATGGAACGATGCACCACTCTCACTCGAGTCCGATTCCATAAAGGAGCAATTGGTGTTTATGAACAAAAATGGTTTCCTCACCATCAATTCTCAACCAGCAATCAATGGTTTACCATCCACCGATAAACAACACGGTTGGGGTGGAAAAAATGGTATCGTCTACAAAAAAGCATACATTGAATTCTTTACCTCACCAGAGAATGCAAACAAACTCTTTGATTACTTTAAAAAGTGCCCAATGATCACTTTCCACGCAGTAAATCGTAAGGGTGATAGCGTAACCAACACCAAAGGCACCAATGCGGTCACTTGGGGCATTTTCCCGGGCAAAGAAATCATTCAACCAACCGTTGTCGATCATAATTCATTCATGGTTTGGAAGGATGAAGCTTTTGCTCTTTGGGAAACTCAATGGTCTTCAACCTATGAATCAAATTCAAATAGTCGTAATTTAGTAGATAAAATGATCAATTCCTATTATCTCGTAAATATTGTAGATAATAACTTTATAAATGGTAATATTTTCCAACCATTCACAGACTTGGTAAATAATTTATCCTCTCCTAATTTATCATCCTCCTCTTCAAATGTTGGTGGTAGTATTCAATCATCAAATACTGCTGCTTCTACTACAATTAATAATACAATTTAAAAATAAATTATTTTTTTTAAAATTAATAAAATAAAATAAATAATACAAAAAAAAAAAAAAAAAAAAAAAAAAAAAAAAAAAAAAATAAAAAAAAAAAAAAAAAAAAAAAAAAATATAAAAAAAAAAAAAAAAAAAAATTATTTTTAAAA
>JACAFZ010031777.1:0-10440 GCA_015252675.1 Dictyostelium gargantuum | reverse complement strand
AAAAAAAAAAAAAAAAAAAAAAAAAAAAAAAAAAAAAATAAAAAAAAAAAAAAAAAAAAAAAAAAAAAAAAAAAAAATTAAAAAAAAAAAAAAAAAAAAAACATTACCATCATCATATTAATCTCAATATGAAATCATCATTTCCTCTATATATAATACCATCTTTTTAATAATAAAATAAAATAAAAAAAATAATACCTTTTTTTAAAAAATACAATAAAAAAAAATTAAAAAAAAAATTAAAAAAAAATTGTAAGTGTATTTTTCATTTTTTTTTTAATTTAATTTTGAGTATATTACAAATTACTCGTAAAATAAAATAATAATTAAATTGATTATAGATATACCTTGATTTCATATTAAAAAAAATCATGATTATGAAGAACCTCCTAATTTAATAAATCTCTTTTTTTTATAATCTTTATTTTGTACAGCAAAGTATTTTTATTTATCTAATCATAATAAAATGCAAATATTGGTCAATAATATGTGCATATGTAATTATTATTACGTATTTTTTATTTAAAAAAAAACTATTATATTAATTTGATTATCCTCCTCTTTAATGAAAAACTTTTAAAATTTTAAAGGAAGTCATAATTTTTTCAAATAATTAATCGTTTTTAATTTTTTGCGCACCCCATCGAATTTTTTATAAAAAGATATTTTTTTAAAATAATTTTATTTATTTTTTTTAATTTTTTATTTCTAAGCTGTCAGACTATTTTGGTACACAAAAAATTTTATCTTTTTTTTATTTTTTTTTTATTTTTTTACTTTTTTTTTTATTTTTTTTATTTTTTTTTTTTATTTTTTTTTATTTATTATTACAACCTCCGACCGACTATGAAATCAATTATTAAATTAATTTATTTATTATTAATAGGATGCACATATGTAAATTCACAATATTTTCCAATAGATACAGGGGGTAGTTGTCAAAAATATATTGGTGATTCACCCACTTTACAACTATGTGACGGCTTTTTATCAAACCCAGGTTTGTATCAAAAATAAAAACAATTAAAAAAATAATTTAAAAAATAATAATAAAAAAATTAAAAAATAATAATTATTCATGTGTATGTGTTAACATTTCATTTTTGATTGGATTAAAAATTAATAAAGATAGTATATATATAAATTCAACAAGTACTCAACAAGAAATTAGAGATCAAGGAAATTTAATTAGATTATACATTAGTGTTAGAACTGTAGAAAGTTGTAAAAATTCAACATCTACCTATACTTTACTTTGTTCGTTTGTAGGTTTTTTTTTTTTTTTTTTTTTTTTAAATTTTTAATTTTTTTTAAAATTTTTAAAAAAAAATAATAATAATGACATATAAAGCTTTTCCCAGAATGTTCAGAATATACTGATCCTGTAACACAAAAAAAAATAGCTTACCCCATTTTCCCTTGTAATGAAAATTGTGTAAATATGACAAATAATTGTCAAATCTCAACAAAATTAAATTGTGCAATGAAATATTCATCCAATGGAGTATCATTCCCAGTTTTTCCAAAGAATAGTACAGTTTATAAAAATCCCAGTGATAACACTAGTTTTACAGATACATGCCAAGATACAAGTAAAATAGAGTATTCACCAAACATTCAAAAATGTTTTGCTCCTTTGGTGTATCATGTAACTACTGACCAAGCATATGACGAATCTATTGGTTATGTTTTCCCAACCACAAATGCATCTTGTGTGGTTCAATGCCCAGCTCCATTATACTATAAATATCAATGGAAAAACTTGTACAGACTTTCAGATTCACTCTCTATTATATCTTGCATTTTAACACTCTTTTTAGTTTTAACATTGGGAGTCATCAACCCTAAAATTTCAAGGTTTGACAAAATTAACTTAGCACTTTTATCATCAATTTTCCTTCAATCATTTTCTGGTGCTTTAATGGCATTTCATGGAACTGAAAAAACATTGTGCCCGTCTGAAGGAAGATTTGCATCACATATTGATAATGTTTGTGTTTCATCTGCATTCATTTTACATGGTGCATCACTTTTGGTGGTTCAATGGTGGTGTATAATGTCATTTGAAATTTGGATTACTATTTTTCAAGGTGATTATTATTTCTTTATCTTTAATAATAATATCCATAATGACATTACTAACTCTTTTTAATTTCGATATTCATAGTTGGAAAGAAACAAAGTGATAGGTTTATTTATTACATTATAGCAACAATGATTATTGCATGGGTACCACCAATTGTTGCAATTTCTAAAAATCAATATTCTGGAGGTCCCTCAAATCCGTTTTGTTGGTTATCAGATTTAGAATATCAAAAGTATTCATTTTGGACACCACTTGGTATTTTTTTGTGTTTAGGTGGTATATTTTTAATTCTTTTAATAAGAGAAATTTATGTTGTAAGTTGATAGTTTAATTAATCCAAATTAATGGATAATTAAACCTATATTTTTTATTAATCTTTTTATATGTAACAATAATCGATATAGATTGTATCTAGTAATCAAAGTAAATCCGATAAAAGTTCAAGATTTAAAATTTTAAAAATAGAAGCAAAACCTATGATTAGTTTAGTTATGTACTTTTCAATCCTTTTATATCTTTTCATTTATGACCAGTATATAAAAAATAATATGCACATTTTTACCGATTCAATTCCATCTTATGCACAGTGTCTTGTAACATCTGAAGATGCGACCAGGTGCCTTTTAAAGGCACCCAATATTGCTGGTTTTGGTTATTTTATATATTGTCTTAGAGTATTTGGAATTTATGCATTTATAATCTATGGAGTTTCTAAAAAAATATTACATATTTGGAAATTCAATTATTTGGTATTATTTGTATCAAGAAAAATCGAACAATTTACAATGGCATCCACCACCGCAAAATCATCAAATTCAAACCAATCATCTTCAAATACAATCAACCAAAATCAATCCTCTTCAACAATTGTCGTCTCTAATATTGAAACCCTTCAAGATGGTGGCGATGATGAGGAATCTCATTCAAACAGCCATTCTGTTGAATTGGATTCAGAAGATTAAATTTATAATCAATAAAATATTTATTTGTGTATTTTTAGGAACTATACTAAAAAATTTTGATTTTATTTTTTTTTTGTTTTTATTTTTATTTTTTTTATTTTTTTTTAAAAAAATTAATTTATTTTTTACAAAACATGAATAATAATAACCAAAACATCTTCAATAAATATAATAGAAATAATGAACTAAAATTTAGTAATTTTAATAGTTATAATAATAATAATAATAATAATAATAATAATAATAATAATAATAATAATAATAATAATACTAATAATAACAATAACAATAACAATACAGTTTTTGATGATAGTAATAATAAAGTGGTTTTAGATCAAACATTTGATAAATATAAAGAGTATTTAAAGAATCCTCAACCATTTAAACAATACCGCCAACAAGGGTATATGGGAATAATAAGAGAGGATGAATTTTCTCAGTTAGTTGAGCCCGTAACAATAATTTCGGATCTACCAGAAATATTAAACAATGAATATCATTTATATAATTTATATTGTCAGTATGGTAATTGTTTAAGTATAAAAAAAAGTAATGGAGATGTTTATATTCACATGGCTGATGGTTTTCAAAGTTTTGTCGCACAAAAATATATAGATTCAACAGTAGCATTTAATCATAAAATTAAAATATACAAAACTAAATATCAAAGTTTGTCTAGTGGGGTTGGTAAGTAAATTTGTTGGCGTGTATCTGAATTGATTAAACTGCCCATTTGTCCTAATAACAGCAGAAAGATTTTAAACAATTTAATAGGTTTATAGACCCAAACGAATTTAAATTGAATTATGGAAAAGGATTTTCAAAACCAACCAACCAACTGTACATTAAAAATTTACCAAATTTAGTAAATGAACAATATTTATTTAAATTATTTCAAGACTATTCACCTCATTCTCCAATAGAAATAAATCTTCAAAATGATGGTACCAATATAACCAAACATGGATTATTACATTTTAAAGATACCATTTCTGCAACAGAATCATTAATTATCATGAATAATTTTGTATTAAATGAAAAATCATCACTAATATTATCATTTTACTCAAAATAAATAATAATCAAAATTTAAACGAGAAATAAAGAAGAAATAAAATAATTCTTAAAAATCAAAAAAATTTAAAAAAAATAAATAAAAAGAAATTAAAAAAAAAAAAAATTTCTTTTATATCCTATGAATAATAATAAAATAATCCACAATAATTAATAGAAACAATGGAAAAAAACAAAAACAAAAATGACTATGATGACTATCAAACCTGTGATTATGAAGATGATGAAAATGAAGAGAATGATGATGATTCCAAGGGAGAAATCTACCAGAAATACTAAACAATGAATATTATTTATTTAATTTATATTGTCAGTATGGTAATTGTTTGAGTATAAAAAAAGTAATGGAAGTATTTATATACATAGCTGATGGTTTTCAAAGTTTTGTTCCACAAGAATATTTAAACTCGATCATACCATTTAATCATAAGATAGAAATATACAAAACTAAATATCAAAGTTTGTCTGGGGTTGGTAAGTAAATTTGTTGGCGTGTATGATAGAATAAAAATTGTTCTAGAATAATACTAAAAAAGCAACAAAGAAAATAAAAGATTTTAAACAATTTAATAGGTTTATAGACCCAAACGAATTTAAATTGAATTATGGAAAAGGATTTTCAAAACCAATCAACCAATTGTACATTAAAAATTTACCATATTTATTTAATGAACAATATTTAATTATTTCAAGACTATTCACCTAATTCTCCAATAGAAATAAAAATTAAAAATGATGGCACCAACAAAACCAATCACGGACCATTAAATTTTATACATACCAATTCAGCTATAGAATCATTAATTATAATGAATAACTTTTTATTAAATGATGAAAAAACTTTCTAATATTATATTTTATTCCAAATATCAATAAAAAAAGATCTTATAAATGATTTTGTTTGGATTTTCATTAAGCTAAAATAAAATCAGTTATATTTTTATCAGACTGTGATTATGTTTGTGACCACTGCTTCATTGATTTTTGTTCCTAATTAGGTAATTACGGTAATATACCGACGTTGCCCAAATTGTAATGGGAAAAAATAAGGCAGTGGGCGGTGATGAAAATAATGTAATCCATTGGTTACTGTGGTGAGCAAGGGAATCAGTCTCTGGGGTTCTTTTCAATACTAAATTTTTTTTTTTGTACCTAAATACTTTTTTTTTGAACCTAATTACGGTAAATTTACCCCCGGTGTTCCAATGGTGAAGTCATTGGGAGCCTATTTTGTACCTAAATACGGTAATATACCGCCGGTGATGTCCAATGTTATCATGATCACCGGGAAGATATTTTAAAAAAATTAAAATCATCGCCTAGACATGGGATCGAACCATGGACCTAGCGGTTAACAGCCGCTCGCGCTGCCTACTGAGCCATCCAGGCACTTTTTGATGTTTATTGTGTAATAATGCACCTTGTATAAACTAACCAAATAATATACTAAACAGTGTAATAATATTAACACACAATAATAGACGATAATATACCAGTAAACACTAATGTATTAATTATTTATTATTCTAAAACTTAAACTAACTTTATTTAATTAATTATATATATATTTATACTTAAACCAACATCACATTAATAATACTTATAAACCTATTTATATAGGTATCGGTATATATTAAAATCTTTGCACACTTTGGAAACCCACATTATTACAATACTCCCTTCTTTGACGTCTTCCTCAATTTTTAACTGGATGATACAATTTGATTCTTGAAACATTAATTCTTCTTAAAAAGTTTCCAGGTGCATCAATTTCATATCCTCCATTACCATTAATTTTTATTACTTTAAATGGACCATACCATGCCGGCTTTAATTTATTACTACCAATTATTTGATCATCTTCATCCTTTTCTTCTAAACCTTTAACCAATACCAAATCACCAACTTTTAATTGCTCTAAAGTAAACGGTTTACTACCATCCTTATATTTTCTTTGTCTAGCTTGAGCAACTAAATGATTTTGTTTTGCTTCATGGTAAGCTCTTGTTAAACTAGTTTTAAACTCATCTACAACATTATCAGCTATTGGTGTGATCAACCTATTTTCAAAATTAACTTTTGATGTTAAACCAATTGGTAATACTGCTTCTCTTCCATACATCAAATAAAATGGTGAATATCCAGTTGATGCATTTACTGCTGTTCTACAAACAAATAAAATTGATTCCATATGATTATCCCATGATCTAGTCATATAATTTTCAATATATTTCTTTAATATATTAACATACACCCCATTAAATTGTTCATTCTTACCATTTGTTTGAGGATGATTGACTGATGTATTTAATTTCTTTATACCAAATAATTTTAATAAATGTTGAATAATTTCGGATAAGAATTCTGCACCATTATCTGACAATAAACATTCTGGTGCACCATATCTACAAAATATTTCTTTATATAAAATTTTTGCAACCCTAATCGATGATCTATCAGGTACAGCAAATGCTTCTGGCCAACCAGTAAATTTATCAATTATTGTTAATACAAATGTATTACCATCATCTGATTTATTAAATGGACCAACAAAATCTATTGCAATTGTATGCCAAGGTGCAATAATTGGAATTGAATGAGTTGGCTCTGCATTTTCACCAAACTTTCTATTTACTCTTTGACAAATATCACAACACTTTAAATACTCTTTAATATCCATTATCATACCTGGCCAAAAGAAATATCTTCTAATTTTTAAAAAGGTCTTCTTAAAACCAGAATGTCCACCAGTTAAAGGTTGTGTGTGAAATATATATAATACCTCCTTAACAATTGTTTTTGGGATACATAATTCAACTCTATCCTTTTCAATGTTACCATGATAAATCAAACCATCATTGGCTATATAATAAAATTCGGACTCTCTAATTATTCTTCTTGCTTCTACTTCATCCTTTGGTAAATCTTTAAATCTAATATATTTAATTATATCATTAAAATATTGATCCATTTTATATTCACTCAAAATATGAAAAGGTTCTAATGAATCTCGAAAACCAATATCTTTTAATACTTGATCTCTTGATCTAACATTAATAGTGGTAGGTGAACCACTTTGAACTCTTTCATTCTTTTTATCCGTTTCCTCCCATGCTTTTAATAATGCTTTCTTAACCATTTCTTCAGCTGATGTAATTATCCGAGATTTCTTTTCTTTCTTTTCAATACCATTAATAGTATGAATAAGTTTTATACCTTCCTCTTGACCAATTTCACCAACCATATAATTTTGTGCACCCCATAATCTAATAAATGTATTATTTTCATTATCAGATATAACCATAGATACTGACTGAGATGTACATCTTGATAAATAATCAGCAGCTTTATTCTCAGAACCTTTTCTATAGATTGTAATAAATCTATATTCTGATAGACTAATTCTCCATCTATCAATCTTTTTATTCTTACCTGATTTTTCAAATAATGATTCTAGAGCGGCATGATCGGTCAATACTATAAAATAATCATGTTTACCATTTCTTAATTTTAAAAATGATGCAAATTTATTAATTGCTTCAACCAATGCCAAACCTTCTCTTTCAGTTGCCGAATATGATTTTTCAGTTTCATTTAATGCTCTATTAAATATACCCAATATCCTTTTACCTTGTCTAATAACAGCACCAATCCCAATATCACTTGCATCGATCTCTACTATTTTTACTTCATCTTCATCATAATAACCCAAATGTATTGGTTTACATAATACGTCCAATAATGATTTTCTATCCACCTCCATTTGATCTGACCAATTGAAAATCACATCCTTCTTTAATAATACTCTAAAATTCTTTGTATAATCATATACTCTTGGAATAAATCTTGCAAAATAATTAATACACCCCAAAAATTGTTGTAATTGTTTAACATTCTTTGGTGGTGGTTGATTATATAATAATTCAAATTTCTTTGGATCATAAGTAACACCATTTTTATTAATTTTGAACCCTAAAAATGTAACCTCTTCCTTAGCAATTTGACATTTATCAGAACCTAACAGTATACCATTTTTACGCATGATTTCAAATATCTTTCTTAAATCATCTGGATGATCTTCAACCTTTTTACTGCCAATAAAAAAATCATCAACATAATTCTTGAATATATTGTTTATAAGTTCATGATATGGATTAAAGGCATAATCCATTGCACGTTGAAAAACTCCTGGTGAATTTACTCCACCAAAACCCATATATTGAAACCAATATGTTCCCCATTGATTTATAATTGTAGTATATGGACGACTCTCTTCATCCACTTCTAATTGATTAAAACCTCCTTTTGCATCAAAACATGAAAATATTGACATCTCACCTATTATTATAATCTCTTCAATAATTTTGTACGCATTCTTTGTAGGATATGGATCTCTTACAGTTAACTGATTTACCTTTACAAAATCATTTACTGGTCTGTATGGACTAGATAAACTATTTTGTTTTACAATGAATGATGGTGATGACCATGCTGAAACACATGGGACCAAAATTTTATTTAAAATTTGTTTTTTAAGAAATTTATAATATATCTCTTTCTCTTCTCCATGAAGTATGTATGGTTTTGAGATTACTGGTTTAGCTCCTGGTACGATTTTAATATTATATTTGAGACCAGTTTTCTTGGTTATAGAGCCAGGTTGATCAAGTGCATCTACAAATATATCATTATATTTACATAAAATGTCGTTAATTTCCTTATACTTTGTGACTAATTTTGGATTTAAATAATCTAATGGTATGCTTACATCTTCAATGGCTTCATCAAAAACTTTATTTGTTGTACAAACTACTGGCTTTTCTTGTACATCTTCAAATTT
Source organism: Dictyostelium gargantuum (assembly GCA_015252675.1). Lineage (NCBI taxonomy): Eukaryota > Evosea > Eumycetozoa > Dictyosteliales > Dictyosteliaceae > Dictyostelium > Dictyostelium gargantuum. Next base: position 1,478 of record JACAFZ010031777.1, on the reverse strand, counting down.
ATAATTATTAAATATTGTTGATGCGAAATTAATTGTTTTGTTGTAAATATAATTTTCATTCCAATTAAATTGAATATCCAAAACTCTTAATACATTTAATTCCAAAAGACATGAGTATTCCATTCCTTTGACAACGTACATGATTACCTTTTGATTTCTTTGACCACAATTGAATACAACAGTTACTTCACCAATGATATTAATCTTTTCATTTGCGACCCCAACTGCCTCCACCCTAGTTGGTCTAATAATTAATTTCATTGTATTTGCCACCTTTTCAGATATTAATGATATGGTTGCACCTGTATCAATAACAGTTCGAACATTAAATCCATTAAAATTTAATATCGACATTAAACTTGCAACTCTACCATTACTATTTGTCATCACATGTTGTATTGCTAATATTGGATGATTATTATTATTATTATTAATATTACTATTATTATTACTATTACTATTATTATTATTATTATTATTACTATGATTATTATAATTATTTCTATTTCTGTTTTGTATTCTTCTTTGACTACAATTCCTAGCAGTATGGTTCAACCCATTACAATGAAAACAACGCATATTATCTCCATTATAATTATTATTATTATTATAATTATTATTATTATTATTATAATTATTTAATTGTCTACCATTATAATTATTATTATAGTTATTATTATTATAACCATTGCCATAATTTCTTCTATTACCATTACCTCTATTATCAGATATCTGATTTATTACACCATCATCTATATGATTATTAATGTTTCCATATACAATTGGATTTCTTTGTATAGGATGTTGATAATCATATTTAGTGTCAATCCCAAGAAATTCACTATCTGATAACACTTCATTACTATTAACTGTTAATGTTTTTCTTTCTTTTAATGAACTTGAAAAGAAAGCAGCATGTTTAAAATAATCATCTACTGAAGTGTCTACATTTATATGATGTCTAACATACTCTTTCACTTCTGGAATAAATGCATCTAATAATATTGCTTTTATTTGTAACAATGTTAAATGTTGTGTTGAGTTCTTTGTAATAAGAAACTGAATTTGAAAATCTCTAAATGTTGTAAAACTATTTTGTTTAATTTTTCTTAAATTACCTTCCTGTTGTTCAGATGTTTCATTATTATATATTGATGCCAAATGAGCAGATATAGTAGCCAATGTTACTTCAGGCGCAAATTGAGTAACTAACTTCAATGGTGCACCTTTGAGACATTTTTGAAAATTTGCTCTTGTTCTCTCTGCTTCTGGATAATGTGTTGTAAAACATCTAAGAAATGTGTCATAATCAATGCTATTCTGATCTCCATTAAATTTATGATCCTTTGGATAATCCATTTTTTTTTTTTTTTTTTTTTTTTTTTTTTTTTTTTTTTTTTTTTTTTTTTTTTTTTTTTTTTAATTTTTTTTTATTATATTTTTAATGCCCGGGGGGGGGGCATATTTTTATATGTGTT
>JACAFZ010031555.1:0-10448 GCA_015252675.1 Dictyostelium gargantuum | reverse complement strand
ATATTTATAACAATAATTAACATATTAATAAAATAAAAAAAAACAAAAACAACAAAAAATAAAACAAAAAAAAAAACAACAAAAACAACAAAAACAACAACAACAACAACAACAACAACAACAACAACAACAACAACAAAATCAAAAATTAGAAAAAATTAAATGGTTATATGATCAACAAATATTTAATTGTTTAAATATTAATTTAAAAAATAATATTGATCATATATTTTGTAAAGAACAACAACCTTTTATTTTTGAATTGTTTTCAAATATAAAGAAATGTATAGTAATAGTTGAAAATGATTCATTATTTCATAATGATTTTTTTGATTTCTTTTTAAAAATAGGTAATCAATCAGAAAGTACCAGTATAACATTGTTTTTAGATCTTAGTTCATTTAATAAATATAATTTTAATTATATTCGTCAATTAAAAGAAAATTATAAGAATTCAATAAAGAGATATAATGGTGGTGGTAGTATTGGTAATACAAATGGTAGTATATTTTTAAAAAATGTTAATTCAATAGTTTTAAATTTATCAAGTCATTGTTTTGATATTGATAGGGTTGATTATTTTTTAACATTATTTAATGAATGTTTTGGTGATAATGATCAAACCCATCCTGTAAAAAGTATTTATTTCTTTAATCAACCACATATAACTTTTTTAAATTATTGCTTAAAAGATTATAAAAATGTTGAAAAAATATATCTGCATACAACATATTTTAGAAATGTTTATTTTAATCCACAAAATGCACCATTTTTAAATGAATTGGTATTAAATTTTGAAGATACTCATAAATATGGAGTCACAGTTAATCACCCAAATTTTCATTCATTTTATGAAAATCCAAAATACATAAAACCAAAAAGTTTAACTGTAACATTGGTAGAGGATTATATGTTGTCAACTATTCTTAATAGTAATATAGAATCATTAACAATTATAGTAAATACTATAAATTTATTATTTTTTAAACATAAACCTATAAATAATCGAGGGTCTCAACAACAACAAAAACTATCAATATTACCTCCATCACTATACAATTTAACAATCGAAATTAATTTTAATATTTTAAAATCAAACAAAGAAATTGAATTATTCTCATCATTTTTTAGTGACCAAGGTTTTAAATATATAAAATATTTTAATTTTAAATTTACAAAAACAGCAATAACAACAAAAACAACAACAACAACAACAACAACAACAACAAACAATATTGGTGATCTATTAAATGAAGATCAATTATTAGAAATTTTATTTGAAAATGGCTTAAAATATACAAAATCATTGAAATATATTTCAATTCATTTTGAATCTATTAAAAAATTATCAATTGATTTATTAAGAAATTTATTAAAATCATTGGAAAATAATAATAATATTAAAGGTATATTATTTATAAATATAAATAATAATAATAACAGTGATAATGATAATTTAATTAATTATTATCCAATTAATTTATTTAATTTTAAATTATATCCATTTTTAATTCAAAATAAATCAATTTATTATTCAAAATAATTATTTTGAATAATATAAAAAAAAGAAAAAAAAAAAATTATTTCGTTTTGATTAAGGTGTTATGAAAGCTTGGAATCTGTCAGTACCAATTGCTGTTCTCTGTTCTTGGTCATTGAAACTTTTCTTGAAGTTTGTTTTGTTGATTTTATCTGCAATAATTTGGAAATTATTTAATAGGATTTTGGATATTAAAAAATAAAAATTAAAAAAGGGGTGTAAATGTATTTTAATTTTTTGATTTATTTTTTTTTTCAAAAAATTATTTTTATTTTATTTTTTTTATTTTTATTTTTTTTTTTAAAAAATTCATTTTAAAAATAATAATGAAATAATAGATATTAATATATATTAATTTATATATATACAAATAATCACTTTTTTTTTTTAAAAAATGACAAAAAACTTAATAAATAATAATGGATTACCAGCAATGCCGAAAATTCAAGAAATTATTAAAATTTTTGGATTAAGTGCAAAACAACAATTATCACAAAATTTTTTAATTGATAAGAATATAACAGACAAGATATGTAAGAGATCAGGTGGATTTAAAGACTGTACAGTAATTGAGGTTGGTTCAGGACCAGGTGGTTTAACTAGAAGTTTACTTACAAGTGGTGCAAAAAAAGTTATAGCAGTAGAGATGGATCCACGTTTTTATCCAGCACTTAAAATGTTGGAAGAATCCAGTAATGGTAGAATGTCATTGATTATGGCAAATATGTTGGATGTAGATGAAGCAAAATTACTAAGAGATGCAGGTGCAGAACAAACTGAATGGAAAGATAAATCAAAAGTAAAGATTATTGGTAATTTACCATTTAATGTTGGTACTCATTTAATGTTAAAATGGATTCGTCAAATTGCACCACGTCAAGGTCTCTATGAATTTGGTCGTGTACCAATGTATTTAATGTTTCAAAAAGAGTTGTCTAATCGTATTTGTGCAAAAGTTGGAACAGAAGATTACTCACGTCTATCTGTAATGGTACAACAAATGACAATCCCAAATATAGTTTATGAAATTCCGGGCAGTGCATTTGTACCACCACCAAAAGTTGATGCATCAGTGGTTGCCATTGAACCAAGAATCAAACCATTGGGGGATGAACCAATTAAAGATCATCATTATTTCGAATTTATTTGTAGAGAATTATTCTCTCAAAAACGTAAAATGCTTTGCAACACCATTAAAACTTTGGGAAAAGATGCTGAGACATTATTGGGCGATGATATAAAACCAAATATAAGACCACAAAATTTAGAGATTGAACAATTTGTTAAAATTGCAAATCGTTATATAGAATTCCCAAATAAAAAACCAATCGACTCTTTGGAATTTATGAATGAAGGTAAAAGTTTAAGAAAAGAAAAGAAACTACAAAATAAAGTTGAAAAACTAAATGAAAAGATTGAAAAAACTAAAAAGAGACAACAATTTAGAGCAGACCAAATTAAAGAAAGAAAAGAAAATTTAGAAAAAGAAAAACAATTAAAACAACAACAGATTTCGTTGGATTTGGAAAATAAACAACAACATGAAGAGGATGAAGATGATAGTAGCATTGAATTTGGTGATTTTGAAGATGAAATTGATAATGAAATTGATAATGAAATGTTTGAAGATGATTTGAAAATTTTAGATTCTTACAATGATCAGTTGGAAATTGCTTTATCAAGAAAAGAAAGAAATGATTTACAAAAACAAAAGAAATTAGAAAATAGAGAAATTATTGATCAATTTGGTAATGTTGCCTTGCCAACAAAACAACCAATAGAACAACAACAACAAAAGAATTATGATGATATCGATGATATTAATTATGATGATGATGATGATGATGATGGCGAACATATAGATTATGATCAATTTTTAAAAGATCATTTTAAAAAATAAATAAAAGTTGTATAAAATTTAAAAAAAACTGTTTATTTTTTACCTTGTTAACAATAATAGAGTACCCGTTTAATTTTTAAAGAACTTTTTGGGTTCACATATACAGCATTCATAGCCAATTAAAATACAAAAATAAGATGCAACTTGAAGCATTTTTCTTCAAATTCCTCTGTGTTTTGAGTAATAGCTTTACCAACAAAGTAGTTTTAAAGTTTTAAGAGTTACTAGTAGACTCTTTATTCAAATCTTATATAAATTCACCAAAAATAACCTCTAATTCCCCAAAACTGAGGTATACTCTTCATGATTGCTATAGTCTGGGTATTCTCAATGAGGTACCATATTTCCAACCATTTTTTCCGTATTGTATTCTAAAAAAAATTTTACCGTGGATATTTAACTGACCACCAAGAATTTGAAAAGAATTTCTTATTATTTCTAATAGGCTAATTCTTTGATAATTGTATTCTCCGTCGTATTTCTCAAACTTTTTTGGATCGGTATATGTGCTTTGAAAATCATTATTTTTATTACTACTATTGTTTTTGTAGTTGTAATTATTGTTGTTGTTGTAATTATTGTTTTTGTTATTATTGCTTTTTTTATATTTGAAATACTTTTGGTTTTCTTGAAGCCATGGGTCCCGAAGTAGTTTTTTTGATGAAGGTCTATAAAAAGGATGGGGATCAAAACATCTTTTTAAAAATGATTTACCACAATCTGAAAGAGGGTGGTCAATTGGAGGTAAAGAATCTATTTCCCTTTTACCTTTCCAAGGAAATTGTCAACTCCATTTACTAGTTCTAAAATACCAAAACTCCTATCGCATTTCCTACATTACAATGAAACATCATTATTTAATAATTCTAGTGCTTTCCAATTTTCAGTTCTACAAGTTGTTAAGAATTTAGAATTACAATTCTCAAAATAATATGATAATCCAAAATCTGCCAATATTGGTTGATCATTTTCATCCATTAATACATTTAAGCATTTAATATCTCTATGTATAATTTTCAAAGAGTGTAAATAATCTATGGCATTTAATGGGTGTTTTATAATGTATATAATCTCTGTTTCACTATATTTCTTTCCACTCTCAATAATTTTACCAAGAGATCCTTTTTCATAATATTTAGTTGCAATATAATAATAATTATCTTCTTCGTAATATCCAATTATTTTAATAATATTTGGATGATTAAGTAAATATAGATTATTAATTTCTACTATTATCAAGAAAAAAAAACCATTAGTAAAAATGTATATATTATCATTAAAACTATAAACTTACTCTATCCTCTCTCATATGACCATAGTTTATTAATTTCATTGCAATAAATTCGTTTTATTTTTGTATCATTTCACAAAACCAAATGCACCTTGACCAATTGTTATATCAGGTTAATATTGATCAAATTCAATAATTGGTATTTCATCTTTAACTTTTATAATCTTGTACATTGGTTCTATTGTATTTAAATTGTTTTCAAATGTTCTTTTACCACCCTTTACCTTTTTATTTTCAAAATTGACATTTTTTTCATTAATTTCAAAAGAATCTTCTTTATAATCTGTTTTAACTTGAAGTTTTTCAAATTCATCTTTAAACGAAATGCAATTCAAGCTTATTCTTGTTGATAAGAGTGATGTATGTTTTTTTAAAAACTCTAATTGACTACCAATAATTGATTCTTGTTTCAATATTTTTATTGTTTCATCATTAAATCTATTTGTACTAGTTAACCATTTACCGACACTATTATTATCCCACTCTATATAATTACTGTTATCTTTTTAATGTTGCTATAATCCATATTATTTAAAAAGAATTTATAATATATTATCAATTATAAAAAATTTTATTTTTTTTTTGATTTAACCAATAAACTTAATTTTTTAAAAAATTAATTAATTTTTATTTTTATATTATTATTATCTACAATATATATTAATCTATTAATTTGAACCAAACCATTGTGATAAATCAACCTCAACATAAGTACCACAGGCAGCACAGATTCTTTCTTGACCAAAACCTTCTTCAAAAGCAACATACATTTTATTGGAAGCAAAATGGAAAGTGGAAGAAATGATATTGTAACCCATCCAAGCATCATTACAGTCGTAAAATGGAGCTGGTGAGGAATAGATATCTTGAATACTATGTTTATTACCTAAAATAGAGGTGATATTGATGGCTTGTAAATCAGAGATACTGATATTGGCGCCACTGTAATAAGAGAATGAATTATAGAATAACATGTAACGTGTCCATGAATCCCCGTTTGGAACGGCTGGTTCCCATTCATTTTCACGAATAGTTTGATCGTAACCATGATTGGTACGATAGACAGCGTGTTCGACTGGATAACCCATTTCAGTTTGTGCACCACTCTTTGGATCGGTGTAGGTATAATGTTCGTTTGGATCGTTGTCATAAAAGAATGCAGTGTAACCTTTCATTGTTTCTAAAGCGAGGGCTGGATGTTGAGCGGTTTCAACTTCAGTTGCACTTGCAAGACTGTGACACATACCCATGGTATTACCAGTTGCTTCCCAGATTGATTGAGCTTCGGCGATGGTTGCAGCATTTTCCATGACATAACGTAATCTCATTGACCATGCAAAACCTTCAAAAGTTACTTTAACACTATCGTTATCAGATTCGGCAACGAAAATACCTTTGGATGAAATACCAACGATAGCACCAATCAAACCTGCAAAACCAATTGCAGCATGAGAATATTGACCGATTGGATGATAAAAAGTGATCAATTTATTATTACTGATACCAGAACCATTTAACCAATCTAAATTTCTACCATTAAACATATCACCACCCAATGTTTTACTACCCCAAGTTGAAAAATGACTACATTGTAAACCTTTACCTTTGGTATAAGATTGTTCGTCGGCATCTTTACCAAGAATTTCTTTAACTTTTCCAACCAAATCTTCTCTACCAACTTGAATTAAATAATTTGAAAATTTAGTGAATCCTCCCAATAATTCATCCTTTAAAAGGTATTCAATATTTTCGGTTGGATCACCTGGAAATGATGAAATTACAACACCACGTTCAATAGTTTTACCCAATTGAGTGAAACCACTTGCAACTGCACCATCATTGTAACCATTAATTTCATCTAAATAATTTTGAGTAATTTGTTTACTAAGATAATCATTCCATTGCCAATCTAAAAACTTTTCAAATGCATCTTTTTCCCAAGTCTTTGGTAAAACTGCGGATACCATTAAATTATAATTTTCATATGCTTCTTGTGACATTAAATAACCACCAGCAAAACCCATTTCATAATGAGTACCTGTTAAATTTGCAATTATAATTGGTTTTTCATATCCATTTGATGATAATGAATAAATTTGACTTTGATTACTATAAATTATTTTATTTTATTTATATTAATATTAATATATATAAACTCGTTTTTTAAAAAAACACAATATTAAAAAATAATTTCAAACTTACTATTGTTTAACCAATTGAATAGTTGGTGTATTATCAACTTTAAAAGTTGGAGTTTGACAATTTATTAATGATACATTTAAAATTAAAACTAAAAATAAAAATGAAAAAACCTTTTGATCAAAAAAAAAATAAAAAAAAAATAAAAAAAAATAAAAATTTTATAAAAAAAATTATGATATTTTATAAAATTTTAAATTATTTTTCAAAGGAATAGTTGGAATACGTGTGATCAAATAATTTAAAAGAAAAATAAAAAATTTTAAAAATAATTAAAATGAAACGATTTTTAAATATTTTATATATTAGAATAAATAAAATATTTAGCCAGAAGGTTATTTTTTTTTTTTTTTTTTTTTTTTTTTTTTTTATTTTTAAATTTTTAATATTTGTTTGATAATACATCAACAATTAATAAAATGTTTTTTTAAATCATTAGTATAAAATATGTTAAACAATTTATTTATTTATGCGGGGGTGGTTTGATATATATATTTTCAAATTTAATGATTTATAGCGATATAGTTTTTATTTTTTTTATTTTTTTTTTATTTATTTATATATTTTTTTTTTTCCAATCTTTGGGAACTCCCAAAGATATTTTGACAAATTAATGGTTCAGAACCAAAAATTATAATTTTTTTTTATATTTTTTATTTATTTTTTAAAAAAATAAAAAACCTGGGGGTAATGAAATTTTGGAAAATGTTCACACCCAATTTTTTTTTTTTTTTTTCTCATTTTTTTTGCCTATATAAAGTTTGTTGTTCACCACACATTCATATATTGTTATTTTTATTTTTATTATTTATTTCAAATCTTAATTTAAATAATTTAAAATTCGTGTAATTTTAATAAAAAAATTTTTTTTTTTTTTTTTAAAAATAATGTCTACAGTTACTACACAACCACAAGAATTTTATTCAGGAGTTAATAAAATTAATTCAAGTTCAGGTTTATTTGAATGTAATGAAGAATTTAAATGTAAAGAAAAATTAGAAACTATAGTTTATCAAGATCCAGATCAAGTAAATATATTTATTGCATCTGAAATTGTTAAATCAATTAAAGATGCAAATTCAAAAGGAAAACCATTGGTATTGGGTTTATCTGCTGGTTCAACTCCTTCTGGTGTTTATGATCAATTAATTAAATTATATAAAAATAAACAAGTTTCATTTCAAAATGTTATAACATTCAATATGGATGAATATTATCCAATTGAAAGAACAACAATTCAAAGTTTTTATAGGTATTGTGTTTTTTTTAAAAATAATTAAACACACTGACATAAATCACATACATATATTAACATATAATGTTAATGAATAATAATGATGATAATAATAATAATAATAATAATAATAATAATAATAATAATAATAATAGATTTATGCAAGAGAATTTTTTTGAATATATTGATATTAAAAAAGAAAATATAAATTTTTTAAATGGTGAAGTTAATGATCAAGAAATTGATAAACATTTAAAAGATTATGAAAAAAAGATTGAAAGTTTGGGTGGTATTGATTTAATGTTGGTACCAGTTGGAAAGAGAATTGGATTTAATGAGGCTGGCACTGCTGTGAACACTAAAACACGTTTTGTAGATTTAGAACAAAATACAAGAATAGATGCTGCAAGTGATTTCTTTGGTACTGAACATGTACCTCATCATGCCTTGACAATGGGTTTATCAACAATATTTCAATCGAAAAGAATTATATTGATGGCATTTTCAGAGGGTAAGGCTGCTGTTGTTCAAAAAACAACCGAAGGTGAAATTACTACTGCAATTCCTTCCTCTATTTTCCAACGTCATTCATCTGTTCAATTGATTATTGATTCTGCTGCCGCAGTTGAATTAACACGTTGTAAACAACCATGGATCATTCAATCCACTAGTTCAACTCTAACCATTAAATGGTCACCGGTTTTAGCTAGAAAAGCTGTAATTTGGTTATCCATGAAAATGAAAAAACCAATTCTAAAATTAGAGGAAGAGGAATATCATGATCATAATTTATCATCATTGTTAAAGGCATATGGCCCATGTCATAATTTAAATTTAAAGGTATTTAGATACCTTCAATCAACTATTAATGGTTGGCCAGGTGGTAGACCATCCAATCATAGTGGTCCAAAATTACCAACTGATGGTTCAATTTCTCCACAACAACAACATCATGACAGCTTTGAACAGGTTAATACAATCAATGAAATGTGGGACTATAATAGCGATGTTAAACCAACCTCAAAAAGAGTTATAGTATTCTCACCACATCCAGATGATGATGTAATTTCAATGGGTGGTACATTTATTCGTCTATGTGATCAAGGTCATCAAGTTCACGTTGCCTATCAAACTAGTGGCAACATTGCAGTATGGGATGATGATGCTATTAGATTTGCCAATTTCGCTAGCGAATTTAGTAAATTGTTTTCATTGGGTAGTGAAAGTGTAGAAAAGAGTAACAAGATCGAAGTCAATGCCAACGAATATATTAAAACCAAAAAACCAGGTCAACCAGATTCAAAAGAGATTCAATTGATTAAAGGTTTAATTCGTAAAACCGAAGCACGTGCCGGTGCTCGTTATGCAGGTGTTGCACCAGATAACATTCATTTCTTGGATCTACCATTCTACGAGACTGGTGCCGTAAAGAAGAAACCTTTGGGTACCGATGACATTGAAATCATGGTCTCATTCTTGGAATCCATTAAACCTGAAATCATATTTGCCGCTGGTGATTTATCGGACCCACATGGTACCCATAGAGTATGTCTTAAAGCAATTTTAGCAGCAATCGATCGTCTAAAGGATCAGGATTGGATGAAGGAATGTCAAGTTTGGTTGTATCGTGGTGCTTGGCAAGAATGGGAACCTGAAAGAATTGAAATGGCTGTACCAATGTCACCATATGAATTAATGAGAAAACGTATGTCCATCTTTAAACACCAATCTCAAAAGGATGTACCTGCTTTCCCTGGTACCGATAAAAGAGAATTTTGGCAACGTTCTGAACATAGAAATCGTGAAACCGCTAAAATTTATGATAATTTAGGTCTTACTGAATTTGAAGCATTAGAAGCATTTGTTAGTTATACAATTGATAATCGTTATGGTTCAAATCCAATTTAAATAAAAATAATATTAAACTTTTTTTTTTTTTTTTTAAAATTTAAAAATATATCCACATACATTATTTATTAGCATATAATTAATTAAAAAATGTTTTAAAAATCTATAGATATTTTTTATTTTTTTTTAAAATATGTTTTTTTTTATGTACTTTTTATTTTCTATAAATAATCAACAAAATAACATTAAATTTTAAAATTTAATTCAATTTTATAATTTTTATAACGCCATTTGTTGTTGTTTTTGCCCTGGAATAAAATATCCACTGATATTTTTAAAAAAAAAAAAAAAAATTAAAAAAAATTTTAGATTATAGAATTAGGTTATACACAATAATTATAATCACAACTTTTTTTTTTAAAATATTTTTTTTTTA
>JACAFZ010031333.1:0-10451 GCA_015252675.1 Dictyostelium gargantuum | reverse complement strand
TATTATTATTATTATTATTATTATTATTATTATTATTATTATTATTATTATTATTATTATTATTATTATTATTATTATTATTATTATTATTATAATTAACAAATTATATAGACAGTTAAAGATGCATTTGTACCAGTTATTACTATGGTGTTCTCAGGTATACCAATAGATTTAATTTATGCAAAATTGGCACTTACAGCAATTCCAGAAGAATTAAACGATTTAATTGATGAATCATTTTTAAAGAATATTGATGAAAAGAGTATACTTAGTTTAAATGGTTGTCGTGTAACTGATCAAATTTTAAAACTTGTTCCAAATATTCCAAACTTTAGAATGGCATTAAGATGTATAAAGCTTTGGGCAATAAGTATGTATTAGTTAACAAACTAACCAATCAATCAACCCAAATATAAAAAAAAATCAAATAAATATTAATATCATATTGTTTTTATAGGAAGAGGAATTTATTCAAATATTTTGGGATTTTTAGGTGGTGTATCATGGGCATTATTAACAGCTAGAATTTGCCAACTTTACCCAAATTCAGCACCAAGTACAATTATAAACAGATTCTTTAAGGTTTATGAGATTTGGAAGTGGCCAGCACCAATTTTATTATGTCATATTCAAGAGGGTGGTACATTGGGATTAAAGGTTTGGAACCCAAAGAGAGATAAAGCACATCTTATGCCAATTATTACACCAGCCTATCCATCAATGAATTCAACATACAATGTATCCAGATCAACATTACAATTAATGAAAAATGAATTTGTTAGAGGTGCCGAGATTACAAGAAAGATTGAAACCGGCGAAAGTACATGGAAAAATTTATTGGAAAAGAGTGATTTCTTTACTCGTTATAGCTTCTATATAGAAATCGATTGTTACTCTATGAACGAAGAAGATCGTAGAAAATGGGAAGGTTGGATCGAATCGAAATTAAGATTTTTAATTTCAAATTTGGAAATGACACCAAAGATGAAACATGCTGTTCCATATCCAAAAGGATTTGCAAACACATTAAACAAAGCAAATAACCCCGATCAAATTTGTACCTCTTTTTTTATGGGTCTTACTTTTAATTTTCCAACTACACCAGGTGGTGATAAAAGTGTAGATCTTACAAAAGCTGTAACTGAATTCACTGCTAGCATTAAAGATTGGTTAAGAACTCAACCAAACCCTGATACCATGGATATCAAAGTACAATACATTAAAAAGAAACAATTACCTCCATTCGTCAAAGATGAGGGTCCAGAAGAACCAGTTAAAACTACAAAGAAAAGACTTTCAACTGGCGAACCTTCTGCCAGTAGAAAGAAATTAAAAAATGAAAATTCTGATAATAAACTAAATTCTCCAAAATCAAATCCCTCTACCAATAATAGTAATAATACTGCTACTACTACTACCACCACTACACCTACATCTAATATATCTATCACAACTCCACCAGTTACATCAACCTCTACAACTTTATCTCCTTCTACATTAAATTCACCAGTTCCAACTGAAAGTAGCACAACAACAACAACCACCGCTTCAATAGCAGCAACTACTACCACCAATACTTTAACACCTTCTACTGAAACATCCACCACTACTACCACAGCCGATAATATTTCATCCCCACTAATAACATCGTCATCATCAACAACCACTGTTGACGAATCTGTTTCAACAACAACAACAAATAATAATTTAGTTTCACCAACAATTTTAGGTAGTTTAAATACAAGTGGTGAAAATATTTTAGGTACCAGTATTGAAGTGGTACCGCTTTCACCATCATCATCCTCTGTAAATATCAAAGATTTAGCCAGTACCGAACAATCAACTAGCAACTCTACAACTGCTACACCAATTAATAAAATTGTAAACACAATGGAAGTTAATGAATTAAGTTTTATTTCATCTTTACCAACTGAACATCAATTGAAGCCACCACCAAAGAAACCAACAATTAGCATTATTAGAGGTTAACAATAATATTACATATTTTTCTTTTCTTTTTTTTTTTCTCTCTCTTTTTTTTTTTTCTCCAAAAATTCTTTTTTTTTTTTTCATTTTTATCTTTACTCTATCCTTTTTTTTTATTTCATCACCATTCCTTATTATCTTTTTTATACGTATTAACATGTTGGTAGGTATAGAAAACATTCAAATCACTTTTTTTAAAATAGATATATTACAAACAAACAAAAAAATCAATAATCAAACAAAAAAAAAAAAAAAAAAAAAAAAAAAATAAAAATAAAAAAAAAAAAAAAAAAAAAAAAAAAAAAAAAAAAAAAAAAAAAAAATCAAAAACAATGAAAAAAAAAAAACTAGCTACAATTCTATTACAAACAAATACTGCAACAAAAAAAACAAATTTTTATAAAAATATTTAAATTCAAGTTAAATTTCTAAAAAACCATAAAATAATGCACAACACAATTTAATTTTTTTTTTTTATTTTATTTTATTTCGTGTGTTTAATGATGTTCATCAAAATCAATTGCATGTTGTAATTGATTTAAATCTTCAACAACTCTATGTTTTAAAATGATATCACGAGCAGTATCCATTTTACCATAGTTCCCATAACATAAAACACCAACAACTACATTTTTATCATTTAAATAATAAATGTTACCTTTGGTAAAGTTATTATTTGATGTTGATTCAACTTGTGGTTTTTCCCAAACTGAAAAAGTTTTTAATTTGGAATTAGTGTTACCAACTGCTTCAAAACCAACACCTGGAGTAAGATCAGACCAAAAGAATGGTTGATAGGTGTATGGAGCCGGTGTATTTTTAGTTGACATATTTGAACCAGCGGTTTCACCAGTGGCACGAGCATGGTCATGATGTTCAACACGACGACGAACTCCCAAACTAAAATCATAGTAGGAAGCTACATCACCGGCTACATAAAGATCAGTACGTGCTTGAAGTTCTGGATTAACTACATAACCACCATTTACTTGATCAATTTCTAAAGATGTACTCTTTACGACATTTGTATTTGGGATGATACCAGCTGCTACGACAACGTGATCAGTTTCAAAGGATGAACCATCATCAAGAGTTACAGTTAATTTACCGGTTTCAATATTATCAACAACATCTTTAACCATACGTTTGGCGTGTACACTAACACCACTTTTAACGATTTCTTGAGTTGCATAATCACTAAGATACTGTGGGAACAAATTACTCAATACACCTTGTTCTGGGAATACTTGAGTGATTTTAATATCTTTATCATTGAAGTTTGCATTGATTGAACATGTTAGTTCACTACCAAGGAAACCACCACCCAATACTGTAACATGTTTGTTACCATCTTTAATGAATTCATATAGTTTTCTAAAATCTTCAACGGTTCTATAGGTTGAAATCTTTTTATCATCAGTTGATGAAAATTTTAATTGACGTGGTTCACCACCAGTTGCAATTAAACATTTGTCATAACGAATTAATTTACCATCATTTAATAATACTAATTTTTCATCAATATGTAAATCTATAACTTTTTTAGTTCTAATAAATTGTAAAATTTCACTGCCATATGCTGATTCTGGTTCGTATAATAAACTTTTTAATTTTTTTTTTTTTTATATTAATATTGTGTTGTGATTATCATTGATTTTATATAAATCAATTGATTAACTAATTACATACTTTTGTTTTTTACCAGACCAATCAGAAAATGATAAAGTATTTACAACATTATCATCTTTGGTTGCCCATAATGATTTTGTTAAAGGTGGTCTTTGATATGGAACTTCATATTCTTTTGAAATTAAAAGAATTGTAGCTTCTTTATCATTTTCTAAAATTTTATCGATTGCATGGTATGCTGCTGTACCACCGCCAATAATAACATATTTAAAAGATTCAATTTCATATTCATCATCCATTTTCTTTTGATATTCTTCTTTGGTTTTGAGTTTTGGTTCAGAAGAAGAGGAAGTTGGTTGTTTAGTTTCCTCAACAGCGGTTGGTGATGGTTGTTGCTCTTGTTCTAATAAAATTGAACCTGCACATAATGCTGAAACACCAACAGCAGTTGCACCAATTAAAGTTTTAAATAATTTACCATTGTTTGATCTATTTGATGTGGTTTGATAAAATCTATTTCCAATTAAGGTTTTATTTAATTTAATAATATTTTTAAAAATTTTTTATTATTATAATTTAAAAATAATCGAAAACGTGATTGATTTCTAAAAAAAAAAAATGGAATAAAAGAATGAAAGAATAAATGCAAAAAAAAAAAGAAAAAGGTTGAAATTAATTAAAAAAAATTAAAAATAAAAAAAAAAAAAAAAAAATTTAAAATTTTTTTAAAATGAACAACATTCGTAATTATGATAATCAAAAAAACATAAAATAATATATAAAATATTTGAATTGCATATAACGGCCAATGTACAGATAAAAAAGGAATAGCCCTTCGGAAGAGGAATACTATTCTTTAGGCATGTTATCTTTTTGAAAGGAGTGTTTCCATTAATCACTATTCTCATGTGAGGTACAATACCTCCGGTTTTTGTTTTTTTATAAGCACATTAAAATGAGATAAAACCTGGTGCATTCGATTTTAATTTTGTTTATCACAATAAAAATTAATTTAAAAATAAAAAAAACTAAAAATTTTTTTTTTTTTTTTAGGTTTTTTGAAAAACAAAAAAAAATAAAAATATTAATTAAATATAATAATACACCGCATTCATTAATAGTATAGAATAAATAGTGCATTAATGGTGAGACAATACTAATTTATTTTTTGTTAGGTTTTATTTATTTATTTTTAATTTTTTTATATATGGTTTTTTTTATTTATATTGAAATGAACTTATTTGTAGACTAACGGAAAAATTTTAATCTTGGTAAAATTCCATTTGCAGTTTTCTTCTCCCATTTTTGTGGAATGTTCCAGAGAACCAATGGATGATTGGAATCACTTGTGATAGCCCAAACGATATGAGATTGAACTTTAACCAAAGAGGTAACACCTTGTCTATGATGCTCTTGGGTGGTAAATGGTTTCTTTGGATCAGTGATTTTAAAGAGAGAAATGGATTTGTCGATGGAACTAGACAATACATTATCCTCCAAATGAATCAAACCAGTGATCTTTTCACGACTGGCCTCCAAACTTTGAACCTTTTGGAGATCATTTTCGTTTTTAATCTTCCAAATATAGATTCTGCCATCGGAACCACCAGACCAAACCTCCTCTTTCATTGCTAAAATGGTGGTTATGGTACCGGTACTGTGTTTCCAAGAATGATGAGTGTTCATTAAAAGAGTTTTAGTCTTACAGATAACGATTTGGCTACCACAAGCAATGTAAAGACTATTGTTTGAGAACGACATGGAAGTGATGGATCCTTCTACTGGGAAAGAGTGTTTCTTTTCAAAGGTTTGCATATCCCAGAGACAAACTGTACCCTCGGCACCTGCTGACCAGACACCATTGTTATCACCATATTCGACAAAGCATAAGGTTATATCACCTTTGTGTGGTGTTAAGATCTCTTGGACGATACTTGTTGTACCCATATCCCAAACATAGATGATTGATGCATTGGTTGCCTCCCAAATGTACTTGCCAACTTTAACCATCATAGAGGTTGCATTTGTGTGTGAACATTTAAGTTCTTTTACCAAACTACCTTTTTTGGTGCTCCAGAAACAAAGATGAGAGCAGGCAGTTTTGGTCCAAACAGTTTCACCGGCTTCCACGCCGGCTAAAACTTCCAATTTTCTATGAGTACTTGCAGTGCCAATAAAGTTTACTGGTTGATTGGCATTGTTTAATGTGTTTAATAGATTAGTGCTACTACCACCAACGGTTGACGAAAGGCCATCGGTTGGGTAGTTGTTGTTGTTGATTGTATTTACAAATTGTGACGCTGTTGGACTACCCAAATCTGATGATGATTGAGTATTTGGTGAAGAAGTGGTGGTTGTAGTGGTGGTTGTGGTGTTGTTTTTGGTTGGAGTGGTATTGTTGTTGTTGTTGGATAAATCATGAGTTGAACCACCGTTTGGAGTCGATGCAATCGATACATTTGCAGAGTTTATACTTGTGGTGCCATTACGTAAATCGGTCAACTCTTTTACGATATAACTGAAATGTGGTCTTTTTTTGGGATCTTGTTGCCAACACAACTCCATAACATTTCTGAGACGTGGAGGACAATCTGCTGGAATGGTTGGACGGAGGCCTTGCTCTCTAATCAATTGTACAAATTTAACTTTCTTGTAATCGTATTCACTGAATGGAGCCTCTTCGGTGAGAATGGACCAACAAATCATACCAAAACTGTAGGTATCAGCCTTTTCAGTATAGGCCTCCTCAATGGTACCAATGGTTTCAGGAGCCATCCATTCAAAATTACCAAGGAAACCACTGACAGAATGAACCGATTGCTGAGAAAGACCAAAATCTGCAACTTTGGCACAAACTGGAGCATCTTCATCCAAAGAGTGCAAGAAAATGTTTGGTGAACGAAGATCACGATGTACAATTGGTGGATTTTGATTTTGCATGTATTCAACACCCTTTGCAATATCGATCATAAAACGTAATTTCAAAGACCATTTCATTGGGTGACTTTTGTCCTTAAGACGATGATAAAGATCACCGCATGGAACAAACTCCATAACCATACGTGGAGGATTATTCATGAGACCATACAATTTAACTACATTTGGATGGTTCAAATTGGACATAATAAATACCTCACGTGAAAATTCTTGAAACTTTTCAATCATTTCACTCTCGCCATCATTATCGCCCAAAAGCAAAGATTTAATGGCGACCACAGTATTATCTTTAACCAAAGTACCCTTGTGAACTAAACCGAAACCACCTTTACCAATTTCCTTTTCATAGTGAATTTCATTTTCGGTCAAAGTTGGTACTTTTTTCAAACAAAGATCTGGTGCAATATAATCGATACGAACTGGAATGTTTGGATCGTTTCTACAAAATAGATGTGGTTTGCCGTCTTGAAGTGCTGAGATACAGCTACTAAAATCGAAATAGTATGGATCGGCACGTGGATCCTTTTGAATACAATGAATACATGGGATGACACGAGCAATCTCCAAACCGACATAAGATGACGATAAAAGTGTATCAATGGTGAATAAAAGTTGTTCGAAAAACAATGATGGTGTGTGATCTTTTTCAATGGTTGTATTGTAACTACGAATTTCGATATTCAATTTGTAGGTATCTTTATCTTTGGATTCAAATGATTTCTTTTTAATGAATGTAATGAGTGCCTGGTGTCTTGGTAGACTAGATGATAATGGTGAAACCGATGGCAATGTTAAATGTTGTTTACTTGAATTAATTTGTGATGCATCTAATCCTTTTGTTGGTGATGAAGTTGGTGAAATAACACTTGGTGTAACAGTTGATGATGTAGTATTTGGATTATTATTATTATTTACAGTGTTGTTATCATCTTCTTGTTCATTGTTGTTTGATTTGTTATTTGATTTAGATTGATCAGGTGAAAGGATATCTAATAAAACACCGTTTCTCCAATAGGTACGAACTTCAATACCTTGAATTAATAAAATTCTGAGTAAAAGACGAGCAAAGAAACCCAATGGCATGAAATCAAAATTATAATCACAACCAAATACTTGAGTACGACCACTTTCAATGGCTTGATGTAATGGGATCCATTCACGATCTTTAATTTGAAGGATTTCACCTTCTGCATCCTCTGGCAACAATGAGGGAATCAAAGATTTGGCTACATTTGGTAACTCGTAGGATACCTCAAACTTTTCTAACAAATTCAATAATAGTGGCCAAAGGGATTGATCGTATTTACCACCCCAAACGGCAACCAACTCTGAATGATTGAGAATACCACGTTTAATCCAATTGTGAGAAAAAGTGATGAGAGAACTCATAACATCGGCCAACCATTGTGGATCCAATACCACAAGATTTCTGAGTGTTGGTGTGTCAAAGTGTAAAACGATACCCAAATTGTGAAGGAATTCGGTAGCACCTTTAATGTCTTCTGGTTGAAGATGAGCTAATTTACATTCATTGGTGTAGTCTTCGTAATCGATGTATCTCGCTTTTTGAGAGTTTAAGGCGTTGCTACTGCTACTATGATTATTTAATGGATTACCAGCAACGGTCATTCTACCAGGATTTGCTCCTCTATTGGTTAAACGTTGTTCCAACACAATGTAATTACCTGGAATATCCTTTTTGATGAAATGACTTTTCTCTGCTTCGTGAATCAATCTCTTTTTCAAATCTTTAATGCCCTTACCACTTGCGCAACACACAAAATTGATAATGTTCTCTTTGACACGTGAATATTTTACAAAATTGGCCTTTAAAATGCTTTCGGCCTCTGATAATTGTTCTGGTGTACATACATCACTGTGTGTACCCACCAAAAATATAGCTGGTACACCAACACCTGCATTCGATTTTACTTGACGTACCCAATAATTTACTCTTTCTGCGAAATTTGGATCAGTCAATTTAAATACTACCAAATATAATGCCTGTGAGGTTAAAAAGAATTGATGGGTTGGATAGAAAACTTGTTGACCACCAAAATCCCATGCCGAAAAATCAACTTTTTTACTTTTTATATTTTGAATTTTTACACCTTCAGTTGATACAGTATCACCACTAACTTGAAGTTCTGCTTTCTTTTTCTTTGAACCTTTTAATGCTTGACATAAACTAGTTTTACCAACACCTAATAAAGTATATTATTATTATTTATTTATTTATTATTATTATTATTATAATTGTTATTGTTATTGTTATTGTTAATAATATTTTCTAAATTGTCAACTATTCCAAAATAAATGACCTACCCTCTTGACCAACAAACATTAATTTAACTTTATTCCAAGTTTCACATCTCTTTCCATCCAATATATTTTTACAAAATAATAATAAATTTTTTGTACCAGATTGTACAACACTTAATGGGAAATTGTTTAATGGATTATCTTGCAACTCTAAAATCTTTAATTCACTGAGATAACAAATCTCCAATGGTATTTCATCTAATAAATTGTTACGTAAAATTAAAATTCTCAATGATTTTAATTGTTGAATATCGGTTGGTAATTCAGTGATTCGATTATCACTAAGATCCAACTCTACTAAATGTGTACACATTTGTGTAACCGATAATGGAAATCTTGTTAAACTTGATCTTGCCAATGATAACCTTTTACCTTTTTTATCACCATTTTCTACAATTGCTCCCAATAATGCCATTGTACCTGTTACTACCAATGCTTTACTATTATGTGTTAACAATGAATCAAATACAATTGCATGACCTGCTTTATGTGCTTGTTTTAATTGATCCTATATAATTAGATTATGGTGAGAGGTAAAAATAAAAAATCATTGTTAGAATGATTATACTGTGTTATGTTTGTAAATGCTGTTACCTATTGATATGTTATGTTACTTACAGTTGAAACACCAGATAAAATAATTTGATCTAAAAAGTTGACATCACCATTTGTACATGCTTTTGTTAATTCGATTTGTTTTTTATGATGAGATAAAAGGTTTGATGATACTTTGAAAACTTCTTTAGCAGATTGATCGCTACTAACCCATTCGATGAATTGAATACCACCAGATGCTTCTCTCAATTCGTTGATAAACGATGGACCACTGCCAATATTAATGGCAACGAAAAATGAAGGTATTACAGGTACAGGTGATTCACCTTGACTCACTTGTTGTGGTTGTGGTTGTGATAATCCTTGAACAACACTTTTGATATCATTAATCGATTGTTTAATTGATGCATCAAATGTATAAAGATTACAACTTGCTTGCAATTGAACTTCTTCATCTTTCTCCTCTTCATCTTCGTCACTATCAAAATCATCATTGTCACTACCATCATCATCACCATTTGTGTTATCTATATCTGGATCTAAATAAACTATCTTATAGTGTTCATTGATGATTCTGAATGATGTATCTATACCATTCATAACATTTACAATCAAATCTTTCATTACTGGATCTGACCCATTTACATCTACACCAACTCTAGTATATTGTACATTTTGTTGTTGTTGAGATTGTACTAATGTACTTTGTGATACATTTGATTGCTGTGATTCATTCATTTTGCTTATTAATTTTATTAAACTTTTTTTTTTTTTTTTTTTTTTTTTTAAAATTAAAAAAAAAAAAAACTGTTTAAAAATTATTATTACTGTTATTACTATATATAATTATTATTATTATTACTACTACTTGTTATTATTACTACTGATACTATTACTATATAATAAATATTTAAAAAAAATTATAATGATAACTTTTTGTTAATATTAGATTAATTTTTATATTTCCTCTAAATAAATAATTCGTTTATTTTTATTATTAATAATAATAATAATATTATTAT
>JACAFZ010031222.1:0-10457 GCA_015252675.1 Dictyostelium gargantuum | reverse complement strand
TTTTTTAAATTATAAAAAAAAAAAAAAAAAAAAAAAAAAAAAAAAAAAAATATTTTTTTTTTTTTTTTTTTTTTAAATTGATTTTATAAAATAATAATTTTTTTTTTTTTTTTTTTTTTTTTTTTATTCTAAAATAATACCTGATTAACTGTTAATTTTTTTTTAAAAATTAAAAAAATGAATAAATTTATTAACAGTTGCTTATTAATTGTTTTTTTAATTTTTTTTATAAAATCTATTAAATCACAACAACCATCAAATGCAAAAATTCAAGATATTTCTACCATATCGAAAAGTCAATATGGTGATCCAAATTGTTTTTATACAATTGATTTATTAATTGATAATATTGATACTGGTTTTATATTTGAAAGTATTAGTATTGACTCATTTAAATATTCAAATCCAATTTTAATTTCAAATGAAACATTATACAATAGTAATAATAATAATGGTTCAATAATCTTTAGAATTACATTCAGTTCTGCAGTTACTGATTTTATTAGTGGTTTAGGTGAATTGAATTTAAATTTAACATTTAATAATGGATTATCCCAAAGAAGAATAGGAAATAAAACAATTGAATTTTATTGTGAAAGTATGTATATATAAAATTATTATAGGTGGATATTCATAAATATTAATTTAATAATTTTTATAAAGAACCACCTTCACCAATATTTTCGTTACAAAATAAATTCTTAATGAGTGCAAATAGAATTTCTTTGGTTGCAACATTTAAAGTAACAAATTGGGTAAGATCAAATTTACCTCAACTATCACCTCAAGTTTCTATTCTTGGGTTATCAAGTGCAGTTTGTACACCATATATTGGTCAAGATTTTTATACATTAACAATTGTAGTCACAAAAAATTTTAATATGACAAGTACATACAAACTCCCATTATATATTACAAATTGGTCAAATTCAAATTATTATGATTTAACTGTTAATGGTCCATTGGAAGTTCCTAAATATTTAGTAGATGGTATAGATTTAAATGTGTTCCCACCTATTAATGCCCCATATGGGATGCATGTCGATAATACTCTTTATGCTGTTTCAAATATTGAATCAAGCCTTTTAATTGATTATGTATATACAACATCAAGTTCATCTATATTAAGTAGATACTCAATAATAGTTAGTGGTAATGGTTCATTTGATTCTATGGGAAACATTAGGTCAACTTGGATAAATCCATTTATTAGATTCAATTATGGAGAACCTACATTCAGTGTAAATGTATTGTCACAACCTGTTTGGAATAGTTTAACATATTCAATGTCAGGTGTTGGGTATACACAAAAACAAGGTACTTTCCAAACACCATCAACAAAAACAATAAATGGTACAGATAAAATTCAAATGGTACTTTTTTTATCAAATGATATTGCAACTGATTCAAATAAAATTCAAATTTCATTCAATGTAATAAATAGCGATGGTTCAATAAAATATATCCGATATTCACAAATAACATACCCATATGGTTTTTCAAGTGTTTCTTTGTCAAATGCAGTCTTTAAAGTAACAACATTAATGTCATCATCCGTTTTAGATTCAAAATTTAAAAGTGATTTATTTTCAACAAATTCAAACCAACCAGCAAGAAATCAAAATTATTTAAGTGATTTGGTCCCGCCAATTGTTTCAAATTTTAAAATAACCTCATTGGGAAATGGTTTCTTTTTAATTGAAGCAAGTGTTTCGGAAAATAATGGTTCCGGTTTCTTTGAAATTTCATTAAATAATAACAATAATAATCAATCAAAGAGTATTACATTATTATCATGTTTTAATTTTAAAAGTGGTAATATTTATAATGATTCAACCTATCAAAGAATATTTAAACCATCTATTAATTCAATTGGTATTGGTTATAAATTCTATGTTTTTGATCAAGCTGGTAACTCTGTAGAAATTAAACAACAGTATTTTAATGGCTATAATCAACCAATTATTAAAATACCATCATCATACTATGAACCATTTGGTAAATGGGTAATTACCCATTTTAATTTTGAAACCCCAAATGTAGATCTAGAAATTAATGGTATTTGGAATGCTGCATATTTAATGTTTAATAGCTCAAAAGGCTCATTTGATCCATTCATAAACTATCCATATTTAATGTTAACACCATACAAATTGGGGCAAAATATATACTTTTATAAAGCTATACCATTCATTTGGAATTCAACAGCAGAATTATACCAGGCAACTTTCTTTTTACCATCAGGATTAGCAAAAGGTGAAATTCAATATAAAATTATAAATCCAATGCTGGAAAATGAATACTATTCAGACTATATGTACTCATTATTTGGTAATTTGTCAAAACTAACTTCAAATTCATTAAAATTCAAATCAACTCCTCCAATTGTTAAAAAATTAATAGTTGAAGGTTCACCAATAACCATATCAAGTTCCAGTACACTTGGTTTACTTGGCAAGTTTGTTTTATCATTTGAGGAAGATGATCTTGAAATCGGTTATATTACAGTTGCTTCGTTCAATGGTAATCAAATGGTTAAAAGATATTTCAATTTTACAATTAAACCAGAACTAGTATTATCATCATACCCAGATCCAAATTCATATAGTATTGAATTCCCAATAACTTGTATATCAACACAATATCAAATTATTTATGCAAAATTTATAAACAAGCAAGGCTATATATCGGAATTTTCAAAATATGATTCATTATATTCGTTTGATGATAACCTTAAAGAATCTGTGCCAGTAAATCCATTTTTCAAGTTATATACAGTAAACCCCCTTGCAAATTTTGTTGTTCAATGTCAAAATCCAACATACTCTACTCTAACATTGGTTAGTTTTAATGTACCAAATACAATTGATGTTGGGTTATTAAATGAACAAATTATAAATGTTGCATTTACAATTCAAGATACTATAAACGGTATTGATTTTGATCAAAAACCAATGGTTTATTTAATTTGTGGTTTATATGGGAAAGAAATGTTATCATTTGAAGTAGATGATATTTCTAAATCAGATGAAACATTTGCCTTGTTTTCTGCATCAGTTGTTGTACCATATGGTTTTGCATATCCTAATCCAATATTTGTAGAAATATTTGGTGTAGTAAATAAAGCAGGTTACGTTAGTGGTTGGGCATCAAATGACATTGAAACATTAAAATCAAGTCAATCAAACATTTTCTCATCAAGTAAAATATCAACATCTATGACATTGTTGGGAAATTCACCATTTATTTCATCGAGTATAGAATCTTTAAATAATAATAATATTCTAGTAATTTATGGTTTTAATCTATTAAAAAATTGCACAATATCAAGAAGATATAATTCAATTGATACTAATACATTAACTGATTTGTTTGTTTTGTCAGCAAATGGAAATGTTATGGAAATTGGTATACCTATTAAAATAAACCAAAATTATTTAATTACTGTAACATCCAATGAAGGAAAAGTTTCAAACGAATATTTAATTGAAATGATAGTTACAAATTTCAAATTCCAATCAATTATTCTAACCCCAACCCCAACCCCACCAAATAATTTTACATTTTCTCCCTCTTCCACTCCATCCCCAACCCAAAGCATCACACCACCACCACCAACAACCAATGCACCACAAAAATGTGTTGGAACACCAGTATGTGGTGGTGAATTACAAGGTTATTGTTCAGGTTCAGGTTGTATTTGTTATTCGCCATGGATGGGTGTTGGTTGTTTGAGTAAAACTATTATAATACCACCACCAGTAATTGACCCATTTTCACCATCAATTAATTTAACAGCCCCAATAAATAAAAATGAAGTCAATCAAAAAACAACATCATTACTGGGAATTATTTCTATTATATCAATCAGAGAATTAAATATTAAAGGAAATCCAATTAAAACACATAAACTCACAGGATGGACATTAAGTAAAATAAGTGATATTGAAAATTATTACTCTAGTGATATTTTAACATCGAATAGTGCAGGTGAACAAATTACCTGCAAAATTAGTGTTTCAACGATTTGGTATCAATCATTAAAAAATATTACTTTTGCAGGTGAGTTTATATGCTAGTTTAGTTAAAATAGTAATAATAATAATATGTTTACTAATTAAATTACAATTGATATAAATATAGGTCAACAACTAATTATGAACCCTTCAACACTAAAATACAATATCAATATTACAACTTATGCATTTGAAAATAGTTTAAATACCTTGGAATTGGTTATTTCTGCTACTGCACAATCAGATAAAATTGATGATTCAACATGTACAGATCAAAAATTTGGTGAAACAACCGATGATCAAAATTATGTTCAATTAACTGTAAACGATCATTCTTTATATGGTAGATTCGTTAGAAGAGGAATTATTGATGGATCAAAAATTGTTGGTATAAGTAATGTAAAACTAAATGATTTATCAGTGGAAGATACATACTATACATCTCAATCATATATAGGTCTTAGAATACCGCAATTTAAATATCAAATTGAATTGGACCCCGATTTTAGTATTTTGGTAAACACTGATTCAACAAATTCAAATTGTAAAGATAAATCAAATGGTACATCAAAGAGTGTATTAATAGGTATCGTTGTTGGTTGTGTTGGTGGTGCAGTAGTTTTAACAGTTGCACTAGTTTTCATTTTTAAATATAAATACCAAATAAGAAATTTCCAAAGTTCAATAAAACTTTCAAAAAGAAAATAAAATGTTAAATAAAAATAAAATAATATATTACTTGTTTCAAAATTTTTTTCCAAAAAAAAAAAAAAAAAAGATATTTTTACATGTGTAAGATATGTATATTTTTGGATTATTGGATTTTTCAAACCAAAATAATGATTTTATTATCGATGTTAAATCATATGACCATCCATATGCATTTTTTATTTGGAGATTTTAACCTAAAAATAAATTATTCATCATATTTCAAATAAATTCTTTTTGATTAAAAATACTTTTTTTTATTAATAAAATTTAAAATATTATTTATAAAATGATTCAAACATGTAGGTGTTTTATTATTTTTTTAAATTTTAAATTAATTCACCAAAATCTACTTCATGACCTATGTCATTAAAAGTTGTTACAACTTCGAAACTTAAAAAGAGAATGTCTAATGGATATATAGGTACAATTTCAACTTTGATTTCACTGGAATTAAAATTAAATAGATTGGTTTCCATAGTATAACGACCACCCACAAAATCCAATCTATTGACAATTGTTTGAATATTTAAAAAGTTATTTTGAACGGTACCATCTCTTTGATTAAATGTATAAGTTGATGAAATGTTTTGAACCAATGAATATTGATTCGTAGTTACATTCTTCTCATAGAAATTTAGCATAAATTTATTTGCATTTGGGTTCACTGCCAAGTTTTCACCACTACCAAGACCATCACCAAAATTTATAACAAACATAACATTTTCATTGGTACCATTTGATGTGAATTTAATATTTGTTGAAAAAGTAGCACTTCCTGAGAGTGGATTTAATACACCAGCACCTTTCCAAATGAATGCATAACCTCTTAAACCAGTCATAAAATCAGCAACTTGACCAGTAAATATATATGGATCTGGAACATATGAAAATGGTTTGGCTGTAATTGATTTACCCATTATATACCAATCAATAACATAGATTGCATATTCATATTTATTTAAATCAACATTTAAAACTGATGATAAATTATTATGACCAACTGGTACATCTGAAATAAAATATCTTTTTTTAAAAAAATATATCGTTAGTTCTTGTATCTGATCAATAAAAACATACTATAATATATTACAATTGTGAATCATAATAATTATTATTTGAATACCAAAATATACTTGTTAATCTATTCCATGTTGGTAAATTATAAGTAGATGGATAGACACAAATAAGACCCAATAAACACAATGATCTTTGAACAGCAATGAGATTGTTTTGTAATCTGTTATATTTATTTAATACCTAATTATAAATAATAATTTTAATAATAAACTAAAACTTTTGAATCATTAATACTATTACATAATACACATACATCTAAACTTAATTCATTTAATCTTTCATCCAATGTACCTAAATTATCTACACTACCATCTTCTTCTTCGATACCATATATCAAATGATCTAACACACCCATATCATTACCATTATAAATACCTTCAAATATAGCTGCTAAATATAGGAATGCATTTTCCAAAAATAATTGACCAGTGAATTGAAGACGTGATGGTTTGGAGTAGATATTATATGCTCTTTCTACTCTAGTTAATAATAAATTATACCCAACTCTTGCATTTTGTTGAGTTTGTTGTTCAATTGACAAACCTTGGGTATTATTAAATTCTAATTCCATTACATTTTGAATTTTCAAATAATTTCTAGATGGAATTCTAATTTCTTCATAATGATCTTGACAAACATCAACGATACTATCTGGTAAAGGAGAGTTATTTTGTCCAAATGCAGAATAATTTCTCATTTGTTCAATTTCATAATTTGATCTAATTATAAAATTGTTTTTTCTTTTTGTTGATTTGATTTTAAAAAGAAAAAAAAAAAAAAATTAATTTTTTATAATTTTTACAGTAAATAATAAAAAATACTTACTTTAAACTATTTTTATTTGGAATAAAATGGCTAATTGTTTTTGTATACAATAATTCATAATTGTTATAATAATCACTTGTTTGACAAAATAAGTTGAACAAATAATTTAAATTAACATTTGGCCATGCAAGATTATACCCAGTGTCTTCTTTTTTTAAATAATTTATAACAAATTGATCGGTGAATTGTGAGTTAATACATTTTAATAAATATAGAAATAAAATTGACAAGGTTATAATTCTATTCATTTTTTCAAATTAGAGATTATAAATATTAATAATAATAAAAATTGTATAATTGCATAATAATTAAATTATTTTAAAAAAAAAAAAATTTTGTAATCTGTTTTAATAGATATTAAAATTTCGCAAATAATTAAAAAAAAACAAATTAATTAACAAAATTATAATTTAAATTTTAACAAGATCTCTTCAATCCCCCACAAAAAAAATAAAAATTCAAATTTCCCCAATAATTTCAATAATTAAAAAATACCAACTGATGAATTTTTTTTTTTTCACCACAGGTGGAGAGTTTTAAATAAGCAATCACCCATTCTTCTTTTAAGATATTCATTTTAATTTATAATTTCAATTGGTAAATTCTTTTTTCATAATATTATATCAATGTATTATAGTCATAGTGGTTCTGATAACCCCAATAAAATAAAATCTCTTTTATTTTTAATCAACAAATTATAAATTTTTTCATTTAATATGATATTGGATTTATTATCCGAACCAATTACAAATTATTTTTTTTCTGATTTTATTTTAAAAAAAATATTTTTGTGTTGTTTTAAAAAAAAAAAAAAAAAAAAAAAAAAAAAAAAAAAGATCTTGCCCGTTAATAATAAAAAAAGTTTTTAAAAGAATTTTTATTATTGTTTTTTTTTAAAATTAAAAAAAAAAATATTAAAAATAATAAAAAATAAAAATTAATAAAATAAAAATAATTATTTTTATATGTTTGATACCATGTATTTTTGTAAATCCTCAAGCAGTTAATATATATATGCCACAATATTTAAATGTAAATGAAAAATCTTTTCCAGTTTCCCCTAGTGCCAAAGATTATGGAGTTGGGTAATTCATTTTTTGTGTATTTATTAATTAATTGTAAATACCTTTTTTAACCACTTTCATTTTAACTTTAACATAGGATAACACATGGTATTTTATGTTCCATTCCAAAACAAGTTTCAGATGTTTTTAAAAGTTTTACTAACACTATAAAAGGTAAATTGGGTTTGGCTGGGTAAGTAAAAATAAATAAATTTTCATTTGAAAATAATATTTATTAAAAAATGTCACTAGTTTCTTAGATGCAGGTTTTTCAATTGTATTATCTTTGTTTGGAATATCCACTGGTCCAGATTATGTCACCAGAGAATTTTTAGATCAAAGGCTAGAACAATTATTTTTAGATGTTCAATTATATGTTGAAAACCGAATTGATGCAGAGAATTTCGTTTTTTCACAAATTCAATATTCAAAATTAAGAAGCCCATTACAAAATTTCAAAGATTTACAAACAATTATGGCATATGAAATAAATACAACTGGTGTGGTATCTATTCAAACTAAAAAAAGTATAATTGGTGTTTATTGGATTTTAATAACTCAATTAGAACAAGCAACAATTGAATTAGGCCATATTAGTCGTATACACGAAACAGGTTTATTATTCTTAGAAACTTCAATTTTATATGCAACTGCATTAAAAGGTATTTATTTAAAAAAAAATAATTAAGTACATGTGTAAAAAATAGTGTGACCATTAACAAAAAAAATATATACAGATGGAATGAATTATGGGAATCAAATGGGATTACCAAAGTATTTGATTAATGAAACAACTGGTTCAAATGCTTTACTCTCTAAAAAATTTGATGATTTACGTAGAAATGTATGTATTGTTAATTAAAAACATGTTATGTTTCATTTTTTGTTCATTACCTCAAGATTTTTAAAATTAATATTTTTTTTTACTATTTAAAACCAGGTTTTAGAAAAATGGCCCCAAATGATTAACAGTGTTTTAGAAATTAGAAGTTTGGTTCAAGATTTAAATGAAAGGAAAAAGTATAAAACATCAATATCCAGGAATGTAATAAACCAAATTCCATCTAAAGGTGAATTTGTATCTATATTTCATTACGCAAACCCAGATTTATATCCAAATCCGATGTATGTATTGATATACAATTTATTTTATTATAAACAAATATTAATATTATTTTAAAAAACTAGTTATTTTGTTAATTATAATAATTTGACTTCAGGATTAGTTCTTTACGCTAATGCACAACTTGGAAACTTGCATTTAGGATATAATTTACTAAATTTGGACGCTCCAATTGGTTCTATTTATGTTATTGACTCACTTTTAACAAGAATTGGTATAGGAAGGTTAGGTGGATATGAACAAACATTGAGGCGTTATTCTTATGTTGGTCTTTATGTGGTTGCTGATCAAGAAAGACCATTTAAATATATTGATCAAAAAAATGATTTTTTAACAGGTTTAAATGGTAGGTTATAATGGTTTTATATTTAAATTTTATTTCAAAATTTATTAATGGTTTGTTATATCTTATAGGTTATTTAAATGATAATTCAAGCTTTCATTTTTCTTATTCTCTATTATTGAAATTTCAAAATGAAAAAATAAAAAAGTCACTGTATTTCAGACTAATTTATACCAGTTCAAAAGGACCAGACTATCCAAAATTTGTTTTGAATTTTTACGATACACAAACTGCCAATTTCATAACACCTGCAAATAAACAGCAAAATAAAACACTTCAATTAACTGAAAATACTAAACATGTAGAAGGACGATATATGTTAATTATTGGACCATACGATTTTTCAAACCAAATTGGAGATGTTATAATTGAAGTTAAACCATATAATGGATTTTTTGCATTTATTGCTTTGGAAATTATAACCTAATTAACTTTTTAAATAAATATTTAGTACATATTCTAGGGGTTTTTATCAATAATTTAGTATCAAAATTTCTTTAAATTACTAATTTTGCATGTAAAATATTGACTCAAATCATTACAACTTATATTAATTCATTAAATAGTTAATAATAAATTATTACCAACTCTTGCATTTGCTGAGTTTGTTGTTCAATTGATAAACCATTTGTATCATTAAATTCAATTTTCATCACATTTTGAATTCTCATATAATTTCTTGATGGAATTCTAATTTCTTCATAATGATCTTGAAAGGTAGGGGCGAATTATTTTGTCCAAATGCAGAATAATTTCTCATTTGTTCAATTTCATAATTTGCTCTACTAAAATAATTGTTTTTTCTTTTTTAAATTTAAAAAATTAATTTTAAAAGTGTTCTTTTAAATAAACACCACAAGCACCTCCCACAGTGAATTAGTTTTTGTAGTAAAAAATATTTACTTTAAATTATTTTTTATTGGAATAAAGTGATTAATTATTTTGGTATACAATAGTTCATAATTTGAGTGATAACCATTTGTTTCACAAAATAAATTATTTAAATAATTTATGTTTACAATTGACCATGCTTGATTATAACCAGTTTCTTCTTTTTTTAAATAATTTATAACAAATTGGTCTGTAAATTGTGAACCTACACCATTTAGACAATATATTAAAAATATTGATATAAACTATTTCTATTCATTTTTTTTTTAAATCCAATAATTAAAAAAAATTATTTAATATCTATTTTTTTTATTATAAAATTTAAAATCTTTACAATCTTGTTTGGTGTGACACTGAAAAAAAAAAATAAAAATTAAATTAAACCCAATAAAAAAAAAAATTTTTTA
>JACAFZ010031111.1:0-17870 GCA_015252675.1 Dictyostelium gargantuum | reverse complement strand
TATTTTTATTATATATTTTTTTTTATTTTTTTATTTTTTTTTTTTTTTTTTTTTTTTTTTAATTTTTAAATTATTTTTATTTTATTTTTTTTTTTTTTTTTTTTTTTTTTTTTTTTTTTTTTTTTTTTGGTAAAAGGTCACATTATATAACAAATTTATTATAAATAAATAATGAAATTAAAAGTTATATAATTTCAAAATGGTTTTGAAAATATTATTATCATTCTAACACTTCATATCTTTTTATTTTTATTTTTTTTTTATTTTTAATTTTTTTTTATTTTTTTTTGCCAATTTTTTTATTTTTTTTTTTTAATTTTTTTTAATGTCAAATTTCAAGCTTGTTCATTTTGAAGATAATTAAATAGAGATAAATAGATAGATAGATTGATATTTGTTTATAAAAAGAAAGAAGAACAAAAAAAAAAAAAAGAAGTAGTAGTATAATAGTATAGATAAACTATATAGTTATATCAAGAGAGACTAAAAAAAGTTTAATTTATACACCAACATCATCCACTAAAAATAGGGCAAAACAGACAGACCATACTTTCAGGACTCCTTTGATCATACAGAGGAATTTGATCCTAATAAAAGATTTAGAAATAATACAATGAGCTATAATAATAATAATAATAATAACAATAGCAGCAACATCAATAACTATAATAATAACGCATTTGGCGGAAGACCAAATAATAATAATAGCTACAATAACAATAACAATAACTATAATAGTAATAATAATAATAATAATAATAACAACAATAATAGCAACTATAATGATAACTACAATAATAACAACTACAATAATAATAATAACTACAGAGGTAATAGCATTTTCGGAAATAATAGGAACAACAATAACAACAGTTTTTTAAATAATAAAGGTGGAAATAAAGTTTATAGTAATACCAATTATGCTGGTGGTAATAATAGTAATAATAGTAGTAGCAATATCAATCAATCACCTTTACCACAACAGCAACAACCTTTACAACACCAACAACAATCACCTTTACCACAATCACCTATGTCAATGTATAATCAAAATCAAAATCAAAATTTAAATAGTATTAATAATTATCAACAAACACCACAAGTATTACAACAACAACAACCATTATTATCAAACCCCACAATTAACAATCAATATTCAGAACCAAAACCAATATTTGCTGGTAATCCATTTCAAATGCTTCAAGATAATAAACAAAATGATGAATACTTGAGTAGTTATGATAGATTGGGTCAACCATATGGCCAACCACAACCACTACTACAACAACAACAACAACAACAACAACCACAACCACTACTACAACAACAACAACAACAACAACAACAACAACAACAACAACAACAATATAATAATAGTTTTATGCAACAAAATTATGGTCCATACCCAAGACAAATTGGACCTCAACCGACATCACCAATTTTAAAATATAATAACATGGATCCAATAGGAGGTAAACATTCAACAAAACACTATTATTGATAATCCAAATGAAACAAACATATTAACAAATCAAAAAAAAAAAATAAAATAAAAAATTATTATAGGCTATATAGGTATGGGTAGTAATATCGGTGGTTTTAATAACAGCGGCAGTAATAATAACAGTGGTCTTAATAATAGTAGCGGTAGTATCAGTGGAAGTAGTTTGTTTACAACAGAGAATTCAAAAGGATTCCTTAATCAATATATGATAAAGTTAGGTAAAAGACCAAATGATCAATACATTTCGACATCATCACATGGTCAACCACCAAACCAAACATTTGAAACATTATTTGAATTACCATTTCCACCACATATGTCAAGAGAACCAATGAGAATTACAGGTAAAGGTCCAAGTAAAAATGATTCAAAAACTCAATGTGCAGAGAAGGCTTGTAAAATATTGAGTGAAATGGGGTTAATTAATTCTTCAAATAAAGGTTCGGTGACTGGAATTGCACCAGCTGAGGCCGATATTATACCTGAAACCATTTCAGATTATCAAGTCGACGAATCAAAGAAATTAATTCAACAAAAGGGTATAGTTTGTAATTCTTTAGAATTTGAAAATTCATGTTTATTAAGTCATAGCAATGGTGGTATTAGTAAGTATAATAATGTTAATGTTCATCAATAACCAATCAAACGGCAACTAACGCAAAATAAAAAACAAATAGATGGTATTTTAGGTCCATCAGGCATTAGTTGGAAATTTGATGCAGCAAAAAGAAAGATTGAACAATATTGTAAACAATTTAATTATCCAGAGAATCAGGTATATAGAAGTCATGAGGTATCAAGAGGTGGCAATAAATTAAATTCAAAGAAATTTGTAGTTGAAATGTATTTACCAATTCAAAGTGCAATTCAAAAGATTACAAAAACTGAATCTGATAATAAAAAGTTGTCTGAAAATTTAGCTGCAGTAGACGCTTGTGAATATTTATTAGAGAATGATTTAATTCAACCAGAGTATAAAGCACCAAAGTCATCAACTTCATCTGATGAGTTTGTAAGTTTATTTACTATTATTATTTATCATTATTGGATGGTGGCACTTATTAATTTCAATTAATTTCTTAACACTATCACTATATATATACATTAATAGTTTAAAATTAATTATGATATACCACAAGATTTATATAAAACATCAATGGAATGTTTAGATAAAATTCAACACCAAAATGGTGGATTTGTACCAAAGAAACTAGTATCATTAAATAAAAAAATTCAATCATATACACCATTACCATCGATTATAGATATAAAGTCAACAGAGGAGTTGACAGATATTGGTTTGGAGAGAAGAACATTTGAGGCCAATAAAAGAAACACACAAGAGTATAAAAGAGTTGCACAAAAGAGACAAGAGTTACCAATTTTCAAACAACGTACAAATCTTATCGAATGCATTAAGAATAATCAAATCATCATTATTATGGGTGACACTGGTTGCGGTAAAACAACTCAAATTCCCCAATATGTTATAGAGGATATGATTGATTCCGGTCACGCACCTTATTGTAATATCGTTATGACTCAACCTAGACGTATCTCTGTTTTGGGTGCTGCTGAAAGAATGGCATTTGAAAGATTTGAAAAGGTTGGTGACACTATTGGTTATCAAATTAGATTCGATAATGTTCAACCACAAGGTGTTTCAAAGTTATTGGTTTGTACTCCTGGTATCCTTTTAAAGAGAATGTATTCTGATATGAAATTACACAATGTTAGTCATTTATTTATTGATGAAGTTCATGAAAGAGATATTCATACGTATGTATATTTAGATGCGATTATTATCATTATAATTATCATTATCATTATCATCATATACTAACATAATTTTATTATTCTTTTAGCGATTTCTTATTAATTATTTTAAAAAAATTATTAGCTGAGAATAATAATCTTAGAGTAATTTTAATGAGTGCAACAATGGATAATAGTTTAGTATCAAGTTATTTTAATGATTGTCCAGTGTTTAATGTTTCATCATATTCACATGTTGCAAAAGAATTCTTTTTGGAGGATATTGCTAAACAATTGAATGATCCAAGCATAACATATCGTGATGAACAATCAGATGATGTAGATCATGAAATGATTCTTCAATTGATGCAACATATCGTTACAAAAGTATCTTCATCAACAGAGGATTCGATTTTAGTATTTTTACCGGGTTGGGAGGATATTTCACAAACTAGAGAATTAATGAAACGACATCCATTGTTTAGAAATGAAAATGAATATCTAGTATTACCATTACATTCAAGTGTCTCTATGCAACTACAAGCAAAAGTATTTGAAAAACCACCACATAAAGTTAGAAAGATTGTATTGTCAACCAATATCGCCGAAACTAGTATCACCATCAATGATGTTATCTATGTTATCGATTCTGCAAAGGTGAAACTAAAGTATCATGAAACTCAAAGAGATCTTACACTTTTCCAAACTGTTTGGGCCTGTAAATCATCTTTGAAACAAAGAAGAGGTAGAGCTGGTCGTGTTAGAAAAGATGGTGTTTGCTATCATTTGGTATCAAAGGATCGTTTCAATACTTTGGATGATTTCCAATTGTCTGAAATGCGTCGTATGCCATTGCACGAATTATGTCTACAAGTAAAGGTATTGGTTTTGGGTGATGTTATTGGTTTCCTTTCCGAGGCATTGGAGCCACCAGAAACTAAAGCCATAGATAATGCTATCAATTTACTCATTGATTTGGGTGCGTTGAATAGTAATCAAGAATTAACTCCATTGGGTTTACAATTATCTTTTATTCCTGTGGATCCAAGAATTGGTAAAATGATTATTTTAGGTAGTTACTTTAGATGCCTTGATCCAATTTTAACAATTGCATCATTTTCAAATCAAAAGAATCCAATAATTACTTTATATAATCAAGATAACAACAACAATAATAACAACAATAACAACAGCTATTATCAACAGCAACAACAACCACAACAAAAGAACTTATATCCAGAGTTACAAAGTGATCATTTATCATTTTTAAATATTTTCAATGGTTGGTTACAATCAAAGGTGGAGGGAAATGAAGATCAATATTGCCAAGATTTCTTATCGATTCCATTGTTACAACAAATATTAAAAGTAAAGAAACAATTGTTATCAACAATTCACGATTTAGGTTTAATCAACTCACCGTATCTTAACAATGGGTTTGTAAGTAATGATTTCTTTAATGAAAATAGCGCAAATCTCGATATTATAAGAGCAATCATTTGTTCGGGTTTATTCCCAAATATTGCAAGACAAAGAAAGAAAAGAGAATTTAAAACTTTATCTGAAAATACATTTTTACATCCATCCTCTATAGTTTATAATTTATTCCAAGAGCTTAATCCAAAAGAAAATTGGGTTATTTTTGAAGAGAAGTTTAAAACAAAATTAACTTTTATTAAAACCATCACTAGAATCCCTGAAATATCTTTATTATTGTTTGGTTCAACTCCTTCATTCAGCCAAACTTCTGATGATTATTCAACCGTAACCATAAATGGAACACAAATTAAATTTTTTATCCCTACTTCTTCTTGTCATCTTTTACTTTCAATTAGAGATCAAATGGAAAAGTAAGTATTTTTATTATCAATTATTTGAGTTCAATTTGTTGGGTTTGGCATTAATTCTTTTATTTTTTATTTTTTTTTAGGGCACTTCAAAAATATATTGAACAAAATAATTATAGTAACAATTTCACTCATATAGATTACGAATTTGAAAAGAATCTTATTTCTTTATTAAGATTCCGAGAAACTTTATCTAGATAGAGATAACAGATTGTTATAAATCTCTATAAACGTATGACATCATTCATATGCCCATCATCTTTACAATAATAAAAAAATAAAAAATAAAAAATAAAAAATAAATTCATTTTTAAAATTACAATATTTCTTTTTATTATTTTGAAAAGAGATCATCTTTTTTAGAATCTTTAACATAGATATTTGTTTCCCAATCACCTACAAAACAATGACCATGATTTTTATATAAATATAGACTGAGAAATTTATTAAAACGATATCCAATGAGTGTTTTGGTAATTTCATTGTCAATGGTTTTATTGGACACTTGGTATTTCTCTAAAATTTTAATCATTATTTCAATTAAATCTATGTCACTTTCATTATCTAAAATTACTAAAACTTTGGTAAATATTAAACCAAAATTAATATCATTATAATCACACATCACCAAAAGAAAATCCATATAAAATTTAATATTTTTTTTTGAAAAATAATAGGTAATGCTAAAATTATTATTATTATTATTATTTGATATTGTTGCTGCTGTTGTATGTTGTCCATCAGATTCAAATAATTTGTTTTTTTTAATATAAATATAGGTATTAAAATTTGAATTTACTAAAATTTGATCCATAATTTCTTGTTCAATTTTATGTTTTCTACCACTATTATTGTTTTTTAAAAAAAATTCCAACAAACTAAAACAATCAAATTTTATTATAAAATAAATAATTGATGACTGAACTATTAAATTACTAAATAGACTTGTATTTAGAAATTCTAAAATATAAATTCTTTTAATTTCTCTCTCTAAATTAAATTGATTATAATCTATATTTGAAAACTCTGTGAAATAATCCATATTATAATTACCATTTTTTAATTCTTTTAAAGTATGGGGGATTTTTTTCTCTATATCAACTTGATTTATCATACCTGTATTATAATTTTCACATAAAATTTTATAAAAACTATAAATAGAATTGAAAATTGAAGATCCATTCTCTTTTTGATTTATTTCATGTTGTTGTTTTTGTTTTTGTTTTTGTTGTTGTTGTAATTGTTGTTGTTGTTGTTTATAATATTTATTATAAACTTTTTCAATTATTAATCTAATTGAATTTGAATTTATTTTTAAATGTTCAGATGGGTTTTTATTATATTTTAAAAGTTGTTTAATAATTTTCAAAATTACCATATATTCAATTGATTTTTTTAATTGAAATATACTGAGCACTGATATTAACATTAAATCTATTTGTATATTAAAAGATTTATCACCATTTCTATGTTCTATTATATAATTTGGAAATAGAGAATAACAATCACTTCCTATCAACATTGGTGAACCTTCTTTAACCACTACTCTTTTAAAAGTTTTATAATCTAATTTACAAAGGTATTTATAAAAGTCAGAATAAACACCATTATAAACTGTTGGTACTTTATAACCAAATTCATCCAATAACCAATTCACCAATTCATTTCTATTGCGATCATTCATTATTGACCAATATAATAAATTACTTTGATAATGTTGAAAATCAACTTGAATTTCATTTAAAAATTTAATTATTTCAATTGATGATCTTTGAAATGCAGTTTTAACCAGTTCAAAATTAGAATACACCAAAAATGATGATTTTTGAAATTCATTTTTTAATTGTAAATTACCAATTATAAAATTAAATGAATCATAAAATTTGATATCACCTATATAATCATTATTATTTAATTGTTTATCTTTTTCTAAATAATAAAGTTGTTTTTCTTTTTCAACAAATTCAATTTCATTATTATATATTACTTTTAAAAATTTTAGTGGAACTTTATTTTCAACAAACATTTCAAATATATCAACTCTTTTATCTGATCTTTTTGTACTTTCATTATTTTTGGAAATTACCTCTTTATTTAATAAATAAAATGATTCAAATTCTTCTTTTGTAATAACTATTTTATTATTATTATTATTATTATTATTATTGTTTTTTCTATTATAAATAGAATCACCTAAAAAATTTGATAATAATATACATGATATTTCAACATATGATTTTGTTTTTGTTTTAATTTTATCTTTAAATATTGATACTAATCCATGTTGAAAAATTATATTATATGGTATATATTCATATGAATATTTCTTTTTATTAATTATTGAATTTAATTTTGCTTTATCTAAATTACAATTATATATATTTTTTACTGATTCATATGTTTGTTTATAATTTAATTCATAAACCTTATCATAAATTATTTTTCTTAAAAATTTATTATTAAAAACTTTTCTATATAGTTTATAATTTATATCATCAATATCATTATTATTTGTATTATCCATTATTATCTCCAAAAATTTATTACAATAGTTTTGAAAAATGATCTAAAAAAAATCAAAAAATTAAAAAATTTAAAAAAAAAAAAATTATTATATAAGAATTTTAAGAAAAAAATTAGTATAAAAGAATTTTAAGAAAAAAATAAAAACACTACCACTACTACTAATACAGTCCCCGAGATATATATTTACACCCCTTATTTTTGTAAGATTTTATTGATATTTAGATTTTAAAAACAATACTATAAATAATTAAGGCTCATTAAGAATGTTTACAATATTTATCTTGACAACACTTGATTAGATCTTGATTTGGATTTTTGAACATTTCATTTGATACTCATTCTTAAACATGTGACTATAAGTTTTCAATGTCCAATTTTTATTGGATAATGCAAATTGATATCTTTTTCTTTTTGTAACTATGTTATGATTGCCCAATATGTTTCTATTTGACCATTCTGATATTGTACCGTTCCCTGTTGATTGGTATCAATTAACTACATGTTTTACACCTAAATTGGTTATTTAAAAAATTAAAACAAATATGTCTTTCATCTTTTCTCAGAAATCTTTTTATTTCTACCAGAACGATCATGGTCATTAGTTGGTCCATGGATAGTATTTGCTACTGTTGTTTTGTGTACACCTAATTTTTTTGCAATTTTACATTTGGAGAAATGGTCTCTGGATTTATATGTTAATATTGAGTGGCGAACTTCATCACTAAGCTTCATTTTATTAAAATACTATATAATATTTTTATACTATATATAGTTTTCAAGTAAATATCTTTTTGAAAAAAAAAGCCATTTATCAATATTTATTTCATATTTCTCTCTTTCACTTTAAATTTTTTTTTTTTTTTTAATATGCAAATCCAAATGAAATTTTTTTATGTTTGGAGAAATATATATTTAAAAAAAAAAAATTTCTATTATTTGAATCTTTATGAAAATAATCAATATATCTAAATCATTAGAATTTTTACAAATAGGATAAAGTTTTTATTAAAATAAAAATAGTGTTTATTTTAATTTTTTTGATTGTTATCTTTAATTTTATTATTATTATTGTTTTGAAGTTAAGAAATAATAATTTTTTGGTGTATTATTATTATTATTGGTTGGTTTAGATTCAAGTTTGGTGGTTAATGTATTAAGTGCCATTGATAAAATTGGATGAAGTTGAGTGCCTAAAAGATTTGATTTAATGGTATCAATAAATGATGAATGATAATTGTCACCATTATTTTCATCTGAAGCTACAACAACTGAATGACAAGTAACTAAATATGTATAGAAAAGTGTGAAAATTTCAGGATTGAATGTTAACCAATGACCAAGTACACCTGATTGATTAGATTCACGAGTTTTCTTTAACCAAGCTGTACATTTAACAAGTAGTTTCATTACTGCTGATTTTAAAGGTTCGACGTTTGCAGTTTTTGATGATGATAATTTGCAAATTTCATAATTTACCAATTGAATTTTAACAACTTGTTCCTCAAAATAATTATCTTTTTCTTTATCAAATAAAACTTTTGAATTTTGGAAATCATCGTCAAATACAGTTGCAGTGGTTGTTTTACCATCGTCAATATCTAATTTAAGAATTTCAATAAATCTTGATAAAATATAATTATTTTGATTAATTGAATAGTTTGAAGAGATATATGAATATACCAATTCTAAACATTTTGAACCTTCTTTGACAACAAATTCAGATTCTTTGACAACTTGTGCAGATTCTGGATTTGATACTTGATATAATATTTTTGATGCTAGAATTGAATTATCCGATCTAATGGTATCATCCTCATCTTCTAATAATGTTGAAATTGCAAACCAAGATTCAATAGATACTAATGATAGAATCTCAGAGGATGATTGATTTTTAAAGATAACATCGCTACATGCTTCAATTGCCTTACTAATTGCTTCTCTTAATTCAAGTGGTTGATGTGATTTTGTTAATTCTTTAACCATTTTAATCCAATTATTTAAAACTTGATCAAGTTGTTGAGTGGTGTTGTTTGATGACAACTCTTGTTGTTCTTTAACTAAAATTCTTTGTTGATAAAATTGTTTTAAATAATGACCAAACAATACAATCGATTCTTTTTTCATTGAATTTGATAAACCCCAAATAGTATTACATAATAATTGATATAGATTAACCTTGCTGGAAGTGGTGGAGTCAATATCAGTATTTAAATTTTCCACAGTTTCAACTGAAATTGGAAGTGAAAGGAATGATAATAATTTAAATGCTTTCTTTCTACAAGTTGAATTTGAATCTGTTAAAATTACTTTGATAATTGTATTTTGTAAAATTTGTTGATCTAATAATTCATTTACAATGAAACGATTCTTTAAAAGGAATTTCATTGTTGCAATTTTAATTTCATAAAGTGGGTGACTAAATAACTTCATTAAATCTGAATTAAATTGTTGTTGTTGAGGTTGACTAGATTGATGTTGTTGTTGAAGTTGTTTTTTAATAAATAATAAATAAAATTGTAAAACTGATTCAATCCAAGTATAAAACATTGGTAAATTTGTTTTAGTTTCATTAAATTTACTTGCACTACCACATTGATCTTTTAATAATAAATGAATTCTACATTTTTCAATTATTAAAATTAAAAGATCACCAGATAAACCATTTTGACAATTCTTTTCCAATTCATTTAAAATTGAAAAATAAATGAAAGCAATTGGTGGTGGAGTATTTTCAGAGTTTTGAATCCATGATAATTGTGGTATAAATTCTTGGAAAATTGTAAATATGGTTGATTCACGTTCTTTTTGGTTTATAGTTGGTAAATGACCTTTAATTAAATGATAAATTTGTAATAGAATACCATGGACTTTGTTTGAATTATAATTGATGTTTGAATTTTTTTCAACCAATAATTTTTTAACTAAGTCTCTAATAAATGGTATTAATTCAATGGTAGAGATTAATGGTACTAAAGCACGTGCTGAAATTTGACGAACCATATAATTTGAAAATTGACAACATTGTGAAATTAATGGAACAAATTGAGCAGGTGCCAATAAATCATTAGGATGGTCAATGTTTGATGGTTGTAATCTTGAAAAGAGTACTAAAATAGCGTAAAGAGTGGATTGAATGATTTTACCTTCCTCAACCAATGGTGATGTTTCACTAATAAATTGTAATGAATTTTTGAAATAAGTTAAAAGGAATGGGTAAACTGCTGGCATTCTTGAAAAGAAATGATAAAAGGTTGTAGTATTGATGATGGACGAGTCTGCTTTCAACTTTTTAGTACCAATAATTCTATCCACCAACACACTAAATGCCATGGTTGCAGAATTTCTAACTGACCATGATTTCGAAGAAAATGCTTTGATAACAGTGATCAATGTAACTGCAAGGTATTGATCCAATTCTTGAATGATTGCTCTTGCTCTGAAAATACTCTTTAAAATATTGATGGAATGAACTTGTGGAAGATAGATATTCTTTTCAATATTTGATGGATCAATTGAATCTTTTTCCA
This sequence comes from Dictyostelium gargantuum, assembly GCA_015252675.1. Lineage (NCBI taxonomy): Eukaryota > Evosea > Eumycetozoa > Dictyosteliales > Dictyosteliaceae > Dictyostelium > Dictyostelium gargantuum. The sequence continues at coordinate 6,711 of JACAFZ010031111.1, read as the reverse complement.
CTGATGATGCATCTTGGTTACCACCTGCTGCTAATTCTAAAAGATTATCCATCACATGATTTAATAAATGATTTACTCTTTGGTTCATTGTTGATTCACCAGTTAAAATACCTATAAAAGCAAATGGTAAACCAGCAGATCTTCTAGTGATTTGAAGAGATTGTTCTTTAACACGTTCAAAAAGGAATTTAATCCATGTGGATGGTAAACTTGAAAGTTTAGAGTTTGATGATTTCATTAAAGTTGCACAAAGTACTTGGAAACCAAGATAGGTTTTTTCAATTGCACCTTTATGTCTTGATTGAAGTAAAATGGTAAAGAATTGATGACCAATCTCTTCAATTTGTTTGGTGGTAATCATACAAACTTGTTCATCTGCTTCACTTGATGGCATATCAACCTTGTCTAAAATTGTACCTAAAACTAAACTAATTTGTTTTGTACATTGCCATGAACAAACTGTAATAATTTGACCAACACCCCCCTTAAGATCTGATTTATTTGAATCGCTTGTTGCTGCTAAATCTTCCTCATCATCTTCTTCGTCACCCCCTGCATCCTCTTCATTATCATCATCTTCATCACCGCCTGCATCTTCATCATCACCATTCATACAAATTGAAGAAGAAAAGTTTGAGGCTAATCTTTCGTCATCGTCATAAATTACACCACTTGGAAGTGATGATGGCAAACCATCATCTTGTTGTTGTTTATTTCCAGCAATAACTAATAATTGATTTGGATTATTACCTTCTGGTGCTAAATCTGCAACCACTCTAAGTACAATTGATGAAATGGATTTCATTAAATCTACAATTTGTGCTAATAATTCTCTCCATTGTTTCTTTTCATCTGGAATTTTACCAAGTTCTTGGAATGATAATTCGGAAATAATATAACGTAAAGAGAGAATAAGACCATGCATTGGTGCAAATTTAGCAGCCTCCAAAAGATTTTTACTTGCCAATTTTGATTGGGATTTAAGGATACGAAGTATTTGAGAGACATATTCAATTGTTGCTTTGTTTTTATTCTCGATGGAAACTAATTTAACTGGAGTATTTGAATTTGAATTGAAAATTGGTACTAATCCACGATCTGATAAAACATATTTCTTTAAATATAATTTCAAAGCAAATGCACCGGTATCACATTCTCTTGCCTTTGGTGAACATGCCAATTTGACAGCCCACAAGAGAAAAGAGATAATCTTTTCATCACTTTCCATACCTGGTAATGGTGATGGGAATTTCATTAGAATATCGGTTGATAATTCTCTACATTTATCGTAACTGTCCCAAAGATTATTAATAAGTATATCAGTTGATTCCTTACTATAGAATTGAGTTGATTTGGTTTCAATGTACTTTAAAAATTCCAAAAGTGATTTCTTATCTGTACCTGTACCTGTACCTGAAGAAGTTGAAGCACCCTTTGTACTCCAAATATCAGTAAATTGACTTAATGCTTCCAATGGTAACATTTTTCTTGCAAATGGGGCATCTGGATATAAATTATAAGAGAACAATTGACAACTCCAATTGATGTATTCCACCAAATCGTCAATGTTTATATAACGATCTTGGCTATCTGCTTTAACGATTTCAGGGTCATCTTTTTCAATTGTAATGTTTGTATTGGTCTCTGCTCTAAATACTTTGCAACAACCCTCTCTTAATCTAATCCAAAATCTATAAAGAGTTGATAGTGATTGGTTTCTAATAAATGGTGAACTACCTTTAAGATTTAAAAGTATAAAATTTTTAACTAAATTTAATTCACGAATGGTTGTACGTTCGGTTTGCTTTGGACTAACACAAACTAATTCTAAACCCAATAATCTTAATGATTCATCTTCATTCTCTAATGATTTAACGATAATATTATGATATTTTGATTGTAATTCTCTACCTTCAATTAATGATAGTTGTCTTGATGAATTTAATAATGCTAATGAAATTCTAATTCTAATATTATAATTTATATTTTTAAATCTATTATTATCATCTTCATTACCAATAACTTGTTGAGGTCGTTGTTGTTGTTGTTTATCATTTTCATCATTCATTAAAATATTTAAAATTTTAAATAATGATTCTGGGAATACTTTTAATAAAGTTGGTAATGCATAAACTATAATTCTCGAAGATGTTACTGTATCTGATTCTGTTAAAACTTCTAATAATGGGTAAATCCAATATTTTTCAATTTTATTTAATTCATTTGTCGATTGTGGTTCGGTGATAGTTGAAGTAGTTTCAGTTGTTGTTGATAAATAATTAATTTTTAATTGTTCAATAAATAAATCTAAAAATAATTTTACTGAATTACAAATTGTATGATCACACATTGAAGAGAATATATTCTTTAAGAAATTACCCCTTAATTGAATCATATAAGTTGGACCAACTCTTTCTAATAGTAATTTTAATAAAGTATATTTATTCTAATTTGGGATAAGGTTAGTATTAATTATTATTATTATTATTATTAAAGTTCTTGCTGTTTTTATTACAATTGCTGGTGACCATATTTTATAAAATTTACCTTTTGATACCAATCTTCATCAATTAATTTTGTAGTAATAGAATAAATGAATAAACTTGATTTGTTGTTATTATTAATTTCATTTATATTGGTATTTAAAATAATATTATCACAACATTTATAGTGAATTGTTAATAATTCATCAAAAATATTATTTGATAATGTTGAAATATTTTGAACTGATGATTCCCAATTTCTCCAAACAATATCCAAACCCATTAAAAAGAAACTATTAAAAAACAATTCATAGCCACCTTTTTTACAACTTGGAAATACATTTGAAATTAATTGTTTCTTTTCAATTGTTGTTGCTGATTGTTCTACATTATTTAACCAACCTTTAATCTTTAAAATACATAAATGTAAATATTCCAATGAAATAAATCTATTATGTTGATCAACTGTACCACTACAATATTGGCAAATACCTTTAAATATTAAATTTAAAAATATATTTTCACTGTTATATATATATAATGTTAGTATATACAATACTAAAAGATTGATATTATATATGGTACTATAGTATATGAGTAACAACTTACTTTTCATTATTATAAATTGAATTTGTTAATGATGAATAAATATTACCAGTTAAACATAAACCTCTTAAAATTGAAATTTGATTAATTTCTGGGAATGATTTAAATCTTTTTTGGAAAGATGTTGTATTATTATCACCATTATTTAATATGTCAAGTATAGAAATTGAATTGGTTTCATTTGTTGATGGTGTAATTGATGATAAAATTTGTTTTTGAACAGATTCTGAATCATTACCATATAAAACCATAATTTCAGAAATTAAATAACCTGAATTTGTAGCCAATTGTCTTGGTAATGTTAAATTTGATAAAATTCTTTCAAGTTGAATTGAAAGTGATTGCATTGATTTGAAAACTATGTTTTTAGTTGAAGATGTTGATGATAAACCATTATTATTATTAATATTTTCAATTAATTTATTACGAATTAAATTTGAAAATCTAGTAAATAAAGTTACCAATGCTCTTAAATTATTTTCACAATCATGTAATATTATTGGATTTGAATTTGATGAATGTTGTTGTTCTAATTGTGTAATTTCATTTAATAATTTATTTGACATTATATTTATAAATTTAAATATAACAATATCATCATTTTCAATTTCTAAATTTGAAATATCAATTAAAAATGAAATACCAAATACAACATTGGTTGATGTTGACTCCAATGATGATGATAATAATAATAAATTATTAATTGAATCATTTGTAAATTTTAAAACTAATTCATTTAATTCTTTAATTTTAAAATTTAAAATTATTAAAATAATTTGTGACATTGATTTATTTACTGATATATTTTTTGAACCAATTTTAAATTGAATGAAATAAATAAATTCAATTAATAATTTAATTGTATTAAATTCATTTTTTAAAATTATTGGTGAATCATTTTCTTTTGATGTTGATGATTTAATAAAACTTTCTAATTTTTTCATTTGAATTAATTGTTGGGTATTATTATTTGACAATAAAAAGTTTAATAATATATCACATAATGGTGTTTGTTGTTGTTCTTTACTTTTTGTAAATAATTCTTTAAATTTATTTTTATCATTTTCATTAATAATAATAAATTGTTCTTGTTCTAATTTAACATTCTTATGTTTATTAACTTGTTTATTATTAGATTTCATTGTATGTATATATATATATATGTATGTGTGTGTGTGAATATATAAATAATATATCACCACTTTACAAGAAAAAAAAAAAAAAAAATTTTTTATCAAATCTAAAAACGAAAAACGAAAAATAAAAAAAAAAAAAAATAAAAAAAAAATAAAAAAAAATACTTATAGAAAATCCATAAGCCAATTAACCAAATACATCTAATATCTTTTTTAATTGATATAAATCACACATGTAATAAATATTTTAAAATGCATATAAAAAAAAAAAACATATATAATAATATTTATTTTGTTGTTGGCTGTTGCTGTTGCTGTAATTGATATTGATTTTTATATTGTCGTATAATTTCAATATGAGATTTAAATTTATCTTTAATTTCTTTTGATGTTTGAAATAAGTTTTCCTCTAAAATCAATTGATCTTCAACTCTTTTTAATAAATCAGTTGCAGTTGAAATTGGTTTATTTTTTAAAAGTGAATGAATGTCTGCCTCTAAAATTGCTTTCCTATATAATATATTTAAATGTTTGATTGCTTCTGCTCTCTTATCATCCAACCATTGTTTAAAATTTATACATTCTAAAAATTGTTTATACAATTCGATCTCTTTTGATTTATTATCAATTATAAATCTTTCATCAGTTTCCATTATTCTATTTAAACATTCTTCTCTATCAAATGATTTTAATCTTGGTGGTCTTTGAAAAATTGATATTGTTCTGATAGTGTATAAAGAAATTAGGATATGTTAGCAAACAACATATGTTATTATTATTATTGCTATTGTTATTGTTATTGTTATACAATTATATTATAATACTACTAATACTACTTACTTGGCTAATGGTAATAATGATGAAAAACATCTTTCTAATGGTATTAAAAATTTTTGAGTTAATTGTAAGAAATGAGTTCTAAGTGTTTCGTTTATATAGTCATCACTTGATGATGAATCCGTTATTTTCTTTAAAATTGATTTATCAGGACTGGTAAATGGTTTATAATCTGATAGTATCTTTTCTTTGTTATCTAAAACATGACGACTAAGTAAATCTTTTGACATTATATTTGGTAGAGATGATTTAAGTTTCTTTGAAATACTACCACCCAATCTAGATTGACATGCACCAACTGTTAAAATATTTGGCCAATTTCCCAACGCCTTTAAAAAGAATGGATTGGTAACACCCAAGATGGATGGAGGAATTCTACTACCATTGCCATAGTTTTGATGATCACTTTCGCCATGATCTTGGTCACCATTTGATGAATTATCAGGTCTTGAACCTGAAAGATTTGAATAACTTGTATATTTATGAAAATCAGTGTCGTGAATTGTAAAATAAGGCCTGTAATCACCACAATAGTGAAGTGGTGATATTAAACTAACCAATGCCAAAACGGAATCTGAACACATTGGTGGATTGGGCGATATAACCAATATTGGATGACCTAGTAACACCAATTCCCACAATGTCCATAATTTACCTGTAAAACTTTTAAAACAACCATAGATATCGATTGATTTTAAATTGCTAACCAATTTCATTTCACTCCACAATGGTGATACAGCACTAGTGGTATTGCTACCATTTGATGAAAACTCTTTACCCGAATGAACCAATGCGTGTTGTTTAACAACCGGATCAATTATATGTGGTGTACCTCTTGTATGTGGTACATGAAATGTTAAAATGTAACCCAATATCGGTAATTCATAAGTTTGACCCAATTTCAATTCAGGCCAATTCATAATATTTTGAAAAGCAACCTCCAATAAAGTGTTTCCATGATCGAAATATAATGGACCAACAATCTCCATAACTTTTTTAAATAATCCAACAAATGATTCATCACTTAATAGTACAACACTCTTTTGTAAATAACCTCTACTAATGGTGGAATCTTTTTCCTGTCTAAAAAATACATAACCATATTGAAATTTACTTTGGCCATTACCACTGGTCGATGTCTCTTTTAATTTAAATGAATAAATTATATCACCTTGTAGGTGTGAATTTGAATCTGGAAATGATAAAAAACATAAATTTGTAGCTTCATCCTCTTTAAAACAAACTTGTGGATATGAATAATCTAAAACTTGACCAATTTCTAAATCAAAATTTATAATACAAAAATTATTTATCCATTTCTTTTTTTTATTAATTAATGATATTGATGATAAACCATTATCATTATTACTACTACTACTACTACTGCTGTTATTACTACCAATATCCAAATCATTATTATTTATTGATATATTTGGATGTTGAATATGTACTTTTGTTGATGTTTCTAATTTTTTACCCTCTTCCTCTAATCTTAATATATTATCTTTATCATTTTTTTGTTTACTTTCTAATTTTTCTTTTTCTTCTTTTTCTAATAAAATTTTTTGTTTTTTAGTTTCTTCTTCTTTAAATATAATTGATAGAGGATCTGTACCCCTTATATCAATACCTGTCTCTTATAAAAATAA
>JACAFZ010031110.1:0-10462 GCA_015252675.1 Dictyostelium gargantuum | reverse complement strand
TCCGTCAAAAAAAAATAAAATTAATATAAAAACATAAAAAAAAAAACCCCAAAAATTTAAAAAAAAAAAAAAAAAAAAAAAAAAAAAAAAAAAAAAAAAAAATCTAAACACAAAATTATACATTTATAAAACAAAAAAAATAATTAATAATAATAATAATTATAAATATATACTATAAACCACATATGGTGGTGGTTCAAATTAAAAAATAAAATAAAATTAATATTATAATTTTAATTTTTTTATATGTGGTATATAATTACATACTATTTTAATACATCAATGATACAAAATCAGATGCAAAAATATTAATATGTGGAAATAGAGTAAATAAATAACAACCCTACCCCACCACCCCCTATTCATATATATACTCATGAAAAAATAAAAATTCTATACAATTATTTTTTATTTTTTCGTATATTTGAATTATGTACAGTAGTAATTTTAAAATTTTAAAATTTTAAAAATACAATTAATGTTTAAACATATATGTTGTGTTGTACATATTCAGTTTTTTAAATTTTGTACACCTATCACCAATAAAATTTAGTTAAAAAATGCAATTAGCTAAACACCACTGTTAACACATTTAAAAATATAACGTGTATTTATCCGTACATATAGATAATCTTATTTCCTTAAACGTAGATGTGTATGATGATGATGATGATGATGATTAATCATATTTGAAATTTATTTATATATATATTTTATTTATTTATTTATTTAATTTAATTATAATAATTAATTTTGTACTTCTTCTACTTTTTCTTCTTTTTTATTATATTTTTCGCCTCTAGTTGAGAATGCACCCATATATGGTTGGTCTGGATATTTACTTGCATATTTTAATGGTACTCTTGCTCTATTTGGTACGAAATCGAAATTGTGTGGTTTTAATAAAAATCTTAAACCAACACGATCATAATAAACATTTTGTGCAACACCACCTAAATTTTCAATTGTGGTTCTTGCTGCTTGTGAAAAGTCTGATAATTCAATATTGATTTTATGTTTAAAGTTTTCTTTACCCTGTATATATACATATAGTTCAAAATTCAATCAATTGATATGTTGGTTGGTTGATTGTTGGTTGATTGATAGATTAATTAATTAATTAACTGAATTAGTAATTCACTATATGTGTTTGTGTATATATTCTCTCATTTGTCTGTGTGGCCAATATTGGTTGGATATCAATAAAATAAAATATGTGCTAAAAACATACATCAGATAAAAGTTTAATACCATTCTTGATAACACCAGTACAATTTAAATCATATAAATGTTTCATTGTAATAGTTTCATTTGGATTTAATTTTTCATCTCTAATTAATCTATCTAAAGTATTGAAATTGATTGGATTTAAAACTCTTTCAAATTTAGTATTTGAAAAACCATATTTTCTCATTTTTTTAAATAATGGAGTTTGACCACCTTCAAATGCTCTTGGAATATCTATGTGATTAATTAATTAATTAATTTATTGTTGATATTTATTTATTTATTTATTCATTCATTCATTCATTAATTTATGATTGATTGTTAATTCATTGATTGATTTATTGATTGATTGATTGATTGATTGGTAATAATAAATAATAATAATAAATAATAATAATAATAATTGTTCATTTTAATTAGTTCATATATTCCATATATTTAATTCCATTCCATTCTAAATCTAATCCAAATCTATATATTATAAAAGAGTGAATTATTTTATCAAAACTTACTATGACCAGCTCTTGCTTTTTGACCACCATGACCTCTTGTGGAAGTTTTACCTCTACCTGAACCAATACCTCTACCAACTCTATTTTTCTAAAAATAGTAATAATGTGAAATAACACATAAATGTGTTAATAATATAATTGCATAAATATATTTTTATTTGATTTTTTTTAAATAGCGTGGGTAAATTAATTAATTTACCCCCAACCATATTTAATGGTCAAATCAAATTTAATAAACATACTTTTGGGTTAGCACCTGGGTTATCTCTTAAATTATTTAATGAAATTTGTTGTGGATTTACTGAAACGATAGTTCTAACTTTATTTAATGAACCATAATTATTGATAGTGTTTGGGCTAATAGTAATTTTACTAAAGCTTTTACAAATATTTGCTAAATTGAACATTTTTTTAATATGTTGATATATCTCTGTATTCCTATATTCCTATAAAAACGATTATTGGTGATTATATATTGATCAATTGATTAATAATACACAACACACTCAAAAAAATTGAACAATGATTGTTTTTTTTCGTTTTTATGAAAATTTAAAAAAAAAAAAAAAAAAAAATTTTAATTTTTAAAAAAAAAAAAAAAAAAAAAAAAAAAAAAAAAAAGTTTTTCCGAGTTGCGTGGTTGTGGGTGATTAATAAACCATTATGTAAGAAAATAATGTAAAAAAAATATATTTGATCGATTATCTTGATTTTTTTTAATTTAATTTTATTAAAAAAAAAAGAATTTTGTTTTTTTTTTTTTTTTTTTTTTTTTTTTTTTTTTTTAAAAAATTTTTTATTTTTTTTTTTTTTTTTTTTTTTTTTTTTTTTTTAAATCTCCTTTTCTTGTTCTATAGCTTTAACTTTTATCCAATAGTTGAAAGATTAAAGTTTGATGAGTTAGGTTTTAGAGTAAGTATACCTATATTTATAAAATACAGTAAAATATAGTAAAAGTACATTTGTAAGGATGAAATAAATATTAAACTTATTATTACCTATTTCTATATCTATTTATCAATAACAATGGAAATAATAGCTTGTTAAAGAATATACTAGATTTATAGTTGTAAAGATGTTAACTCATGATATAGACTCTGCATTTACACTTCCACCACCTTTAGTTGGCCGTATTTGGATTTCACATATTTTGGATACCAACAGATACGAAGAGTTATGTAAATTAATAGAACTTAAAATCCATCATAATCCGGATGGTATCGATGATATTTCACATGAAGAAAAGAGAAAAAGATATGAAAAAACAATTGAGCTTTATGAAAAATACTTTACCAAAACTACAATGGATACTGAAATTTGGGAAAATGATTATTTATTACACAGTGAGGATGAATATGAAGATCAAGAAGAAGAGGAGGAGGAAGATGAAGAAGATAGTGAATTGCAAATACTTCAAAAACAAAAACAAAAGTTGATCATTGAAAATTCTAAAAATGTTAAAATCCCTACATCGTCTCCATCATCAACTACTGCATCTGCAGGTGCAATTGATATAAATTCACCATCAAAGCAAGTGGTTTCTTACTCCTCTTCCATTTTCCCTACTACTTCTACAACAAACAACAGCACCAACATTAAAAATGGCAATCCAATAACTACAACCACAACCACTACCACTACAACAACTGCTGCAACAACCACTACGACAACAACAACACCAAATAAAACTAATACTAGTGGTATTAGTGGTGGTGGTAGTGGTAGTGGTAACACATCAACAACTGCTGCAACAACCACTCCATCTACAACAAACCCAACTCCATTTTCAACTCTAACCTCATCAACAGCAAATTCTAAAAAATCATCAAAATCCACCGATCAAACAAAGATTTCTATTGGATTTATCTATGTAAAGAATCAAAAGAAAGAAGTTACAACATTCCACGGTGTTAGTTTGGCCAAAACTTTATTCAAAGTTATTAAAGCATACACAAAACTAAAAGGTATTAATCTTTCAAGTACCAAATTTTCATACAATGGAAAAGATATTATGAATGAAACTCCTGAAAGTTTAAATATGAAAGATGGTGATATAATTAATGTTCTTACAAATTTAGCATTAACAAAGTAGACTAAACAATAGTCACCCACATCATAATAATTCTACCCAAAATATATACATGTACATTCAAACAAATCAAAATAAAAAACCTATTTATATTTTAAATCACTTATTTTTTTTCTCTCTTGGGAGTATGGCAATGTTAAATGAGTTTCCATCTGTATTACTTATAAAAACTAATTCATTACAGATTCCATCAAAATTATAATACTTCTGACTGAACAAGGTCATAAATTTGTAGGGGTTTTTTTTTTTTATTTACAAAAAAAATATTATATTGAATAGGAAAAAAATGGTTTTAAAAATTTGAATGAATGAAAAAAAAAAAAATCAATAAAAAAAAAAAAATAATATTAATGAAATTGGTGTTTAATCATTTAAAAATAGTTGTTTTTTTAATTTATTTTTAATATCATTTATCAATGGGAACATAATAGATCTATAAATATAATACATGGATTATAAAAACTATTAATATTATGTTAGTTGGAAATCACACCAACAAAATAAAAATCTACTTATTATTTTTTAATAGTTATAACGTTTTAAATCACCAAAAATTTTAGATTTCTTTTAAAAATGATTTTATGATCTTTTGGTGCTGATATTAATAAATCAAATAATTGATTATGAGGAGAATTGAAAATATTCATATGTAAAAATTTCAGGGTCTAAATAACAATTAATAGTTGATATTATTCCATTTCATCATAATGTTTAATGTCTAATTCTAAAATGTATTTGGTTGATTTAATGGCATGATAAAAAAATATGTGATATTGAATGTTGAAAATTGAATTCTTCAGTTGTAATTGATAACTATTTCGATTTGGTATGTCGATAAATATATTGAACTTGTCCAATAGTTCAATATATTTATAAACTTTAATCTTTTAAACAAATGATTTATAATTGTTTCAATAGAATCACATGGAAAATTAAAAAGTGAATAATGATGATTATTTAAAATAAATTCTAGAATTTCATTAACATTTTCATTAAAATTTTTACAGTATAAGACCCATGTTTTTGAATTAATTTTTACTTCTTCATTTATTAAAGAGGATTATTATTATTATTATTATTATTATTATTATTATTATTATTGTCATTGTTGATGTTGTTATTGATATTAATATTTAATTTTTAAATGGTTTCTCTAATACTGATGGGGATGAGTATTTTATTGCCGTTTCTATTGTTTTTGAACCTTTTAATGAACATTTTGAAACTCAAGTTTAATAAGTATTTGTTCAATTATAAATTGATTTTCATAATTGAATAAAGAATTACTTAAATTCAAAACAATATCTATTAAATTAAAATTCATTATTTCTTTTGATTCAAATTTTGATAATAATTTAAAATTAAATGTCATAGAGTATTCAAAATTTTTTAGCGACCTTTTCTGATTTTCGATTTTTAAATCAATAGTTTCTAAATATTCATCACCTTTTTTATATTCACCTTTTTTAAAATAATCATAATCATGTTCCAAATCGAAAGGATCTTTTTCATATAACCGTTTTCTCACAGAAAAAAATATTTTTTAATAAAAATGATAATCCATTTTCATTAATTTCTATATATTCATTTGATTGTAATTAACATTTTAGCAATTAATTGTTCATAATTAACTATCCATTCAAGTGAATGAATATCTTTAAATTTCTTTCTTTCCTTTCCCTCATCTAATTCTAATTCTTCAATTTGTTGATTTATTTTATCACATATAAATTTATTTCCTAAATAATATTTCAGAATATACATCTTGTTCTACAATTAATGTTGGTGTTGACATATTGTTGTTGGTAAATAATAAAATAAAAAAAATACTTTTTTGAAAATCTTTATTTTTCAGGAATAAAAATTGGCTTTGAGAATCAAGAAATTTGATTTTTTTCTTTGAAATTTTTTACAACAAGATTTTTATTTTCTTTTTATTTTAATATAAAATTAATTTTTTTATTCGGGTATATAGAATACATCGAAAATATTTTTTTCATTATTAAATTGGTCAAAAAACATCATACATCCAGCATTATCGCCCCAAAAAACACCCAAACTACTCAAAAATAATAGTAAGCATTCAATTTTTTTTTATTTCTTCATAGATTAAAAAATTATTGTTATGATAAACAAAAATAAAAAAAGAATAAAATCACATATTATTATGGTATCTTTACAAAAAGTTTATTATTATTATAAAAGATTTGTATTTTATAAGATTAAAAAATTATATGTATAGTTTTTGAAATTATTTTTTTTATTTTCATTTTTTTTTTTTTTTTTTTTTAAAATTTTTAAAAAAAAGTAAAAAATTTTTTTTTTTAAAATATTTTTAGTGAATAAATAAATTAAATTTTATTATAAATAAAATAAAAAAAATTTTTAAAAATTTTAAAGAATTATCATCACAATGGAATACATTTAGAGATAAAGGTACAAAACTATTAAGTGCTCTTGTTAATAAACATTTAAAACTATCATATATAGATTTATATGATTATAGTGATTCAATATCAGATAATACATCTTTACAATTTAAATTTAAACAATCGCAATTTAATGATTTAAAACAAAATTATGAAAAATTAAATTCAACAATTTTAGAATTAGTAAGTATACATACATACCATACATACATACTATGTAATACCATAATTTGTACATATTATATTAATAATCACATATATTAATAACAGAGAGCAATCATTGAAAGAATGAATGAAAATTTAATAAATATAAAGGTTTCAAAAGAACCTAAATCATATCAATCAATAATTGAATTAAAATTATGTAAATATTATAATAAATACGTAAATCATATACATATATTTTACAATACTAATATCATGGTATTAATTTTTAAATGAATATAGATGGATACTATGAAGATGTAATTAAAATGTATAATAATTCATTGGAAAATAAACAACAAATTATAAATAATATATTAAATACAGAAGATAGAGATCAATTATTAATACTAATAACATGTTGGTCCAATGATATTCATGTGAATTATAAAACTATTGATTTAATAGATGAAATATTTAAATCAGAGAGTATTAATATTCAATCTTATAAATAATAAATAAATAAATAATTAGTAAATATGTGTATATTATATGATATCATTATTAAATCCACAATATGATGGGTTATTATTATTGTTATTATTACTATTTACTGTACTACTAATATTATATTTTATATATATATTAATTTTATTTGTTTTATTTTTTAAAAAAAGGATGGTAAGTGTTTTGTATGGCGATGTGTGATTGAATTTGGTGTATGTTGATGTTTTTTTTTTAATTAATTTTAATTTTATTCCAATGTTGCAATTACAGTAGCTAATTCTTCTTTATTATAAATTTTAAACTTTTGATCTTTTTTAGTAATGATTGCAACTTCTACATTTGTGGTGGTGATAGCTTCTTCCATAACTTGTTTTAAGGTGGTGAGTGCTAATTTTTGACATTCGCCAATGGTGAGGGTTTTAGAGTATTTTTCTTGTAATGTTGCTTGAGCACCTTCTGAACCTGCACCAATTGCCTTTGCGTAAAATTGAGTAAATGTACCAGATGGATCTGAATAATATAATGATGGTCCTTTTTCATCGATACCTGCAATTAATAATGCAACACCAAATGGTCTACTCATCTTTTCTTCACCTGAATTTCTATTTTCACCAAATCTTAAAGCTAAATCACAAATTGATTGAACACATGCTTCAACTCCCATTGGTTCATTATAATTAAATCTATGATTCTAAATATCATTATCATTATCTTTATTATTATTATTATTATTATTATTATTATTATTATTATTATTATTATTATTATTATTATGATAAAATATAAATAAATAATAATAATTACTTGTGTTTCAATTCTAGCATGATCAATAATTGTTCTTGAATCGGCAGTTAAACCAGAAAGTGCACAAATTAAATGATAATCAATTTCTACAACTTTTTGAATTGAAGATGGTTCTAAAAGTGGTGATGTAAGACGTTTTTCAACTGCTAAAACAACACCTTCTTCACATTGTACACCAATACTATATATATATATATAAATGTATTAAATTATAATTAATATGATGTAAATGAATGATGGGTGGTGGTATATGATAATATTATTTGTAATGATGGGATCACCACTGAATATAAAAACAAAACCTACGCTGTAGAACTATTTATCATGATTAAATAGTTCATATAAAAATAAGTGAGGAAGGGGTGGATGTTAATATTATGTACTCAATATTATAAAAATTATAGTATGGTTATAATTATATATTACATACCCAAGTTTAATTGCTTCAAGAGCATATTCTACTTGAAATAATCTACCTTCTGGTGAAAAAGTATTAACACCTCTATCGTATTCTGATCTTGTTAAAAACATTTTATATGTATGTGTGAATATATTTATATAATAATAATAATAATAATAATAATAATAATAATAATTTGGGTAATGTACAAAAAAAAAAAAAAATTTAATTTAAAATGAAAAAAAAAAAAAAAAAAATTAAAAAAAAAAAAATTTATTTAAACTTTTAATAAAAAAAAAAAAAAAAAAAATTTTTTTTTTTTTTAAATTATTTTCACAAAATTTTGATCATCAAAAAAATAAATAAAAAAAGGTGTTGTTTTTTAAAATGAATGGATGAATGAACCATCACACATTATATTATATTATTTTATTTAATTATTGAATCGAGTCAATCTCATCAATAATATTATTTAAAGTGGAATTATTATTATAACTATTACTACCACTACTACCTCCTATACTACTACTTCTACTACTACTTCTGCTACTATTATTACTATTACTTCTACTACCACTACTACTGCTACCATAATCATAATCAATTAAATTATTAATACTACTATTGATATTGTTACTGCTACTGTTATTATTATTACTATTACTGTTATTATTATTATTATTAAAGCAATTTTCATCATCACCACCAATATTATTATTTTGATTATTTGTTGTATTTTTTGTTAACGATTGTAAAATTGAAATTAATGAAGTTGAAATATTTCTACATGAATGAAAATTTACAATCATTGTTGATAATCTTTCGGTGCCAATATTTAAAATTGATTTTATTGAGGTATCGGTTAAATTTGAACAATGAGATGAGAATAAGACTTCAAGTAAATGTAAGTTATCGATACAATAGACGATACAATCATCATCGATCATTGTATTACTAATAAATAGTATCCTTAGTAGTTTGCAATGTTGTGCCACTCTTTTTAATGATGCCGATGTAATCTTTGGTAATCTACTAACATTTAATTGAAATAGATTATGACATTTGAATGCAATCGATTCCAATACTGAATCATCTGCATTAATACATCCTGATAAATCAATCGATCCCAATAATTCACAATTTAAAAATATTTTTGATAATGTATCACTTGTTAGATTCACTAAATTACAAACACTAAATATAGTTAATGTTTTACTACAACTCAATCCCAACATTAATATTGAATCATCTGATAAATGTGATAAATGATTTAATCCAATTGTTTTAAGTTTGTTATAATTATTTGGTTGTGTATTGCTTGTATTGTTTGTATTGGTGGTGGTAGTTGTTGTAGTTGTATATTGAATATTTGCTTTTGATAAACAAACTATTGAAGCATCAGTTATATTATAACAACGTGCAATTCCTAATGTTTCTAAATTTGGACAATTTCTTGATAATTGTGTAATAGTTTTATCACCAATTAATGGCATTTCACCCAATGATAAAGATGTCAACTTTTTACAATATTGAAATATTTCTGAAAAGTTTTCATCTGTAATGGTTGGTGATTTACATCTTCTAGTTGTTAATGTCTTTAAAGTTTGTGAAAACGATTTAACCATTAACATTATTGAATCCATTTTTAAATCTGTACAACCTGATAAATCCAATACTTCAACTCTCTGAAACCTATTTGTAATTGAATAAAAAAATTCATCCATTCTTTTTTCAATTCTATTTTCAATTTCTTTTTCCAATTTATTTGATTTATTATTTTGTTGTTGTGGTTGTTGTTGTTGTTGTTGTTGTTGTTGAATTAATTGTTTATTCTCTAAAATACCGCTAGAATAATCTTGTTGTTTTATTATAATTTCTTCTTTTTCATTATTATCATTCGTTATTAAATGAGTAGATGATGTTGTCGTCGCTATAGATTGTTTAATGATGTCTATATTATTATTATTATTATTATTATTACCACTACTATTAAAATTCTTTTTAAATATTATATTACTATTCTTTTTTGAAGATAATGGTAATATTAAAAAACCATTATTTGAAACTAAATTATTACAAATTGATTCTAATAATCGTATTTTTTTACTTCCTTTATTATTTTTAGTGATTGATTTTATTTTTGATGCTAAATGAGTGAAATGAGAATGTGATTTTGATAAATCAATCGTATGCCAAACCATATTAACTGTTGTATTCCATTGTTTATTAATGAGAGATGTTGAACATAATGACTTTTGATTTAAAAATTTAAATATTTTTTCTAATAATTCTAATGGCAATTTTAAAATATCCATATGTTCATTACCTGTATCTTATAAAAATATCAGAG
>JACAFZ010030999.1:0-10475 GCA_015252675.1 Dictyostelium gargantuum | reverse complement strand
ATATGTGTATAAGATTCAGATTTTTTTTTTATCAAAATTTAAAAAAAAATTAAAATAAAAATTAAAAATAAATTTTTTTTTTTTTTTCCAAGCGGGATTTTTGGTTACCAAATAAACAGCCAAAACATACATTATAAAAGCCATTTTACCTTTTCATTTCCCATCAGAAATTTCAAAAACAATAATTAAAAAAAAGAGAAAAAGAAAAAAAAAAAGTAAAAGGAAATATTTAATTTTGGTTTAATTAAAAAGAATAAAATCTATATCTTGTATTTTTTTATTTTTTTTTATAATATATTAAATTATTAATATGATTTTTAATTTTTGTAAATTATCCTATTTTCTAAAAAAAAAATTATTTCTAAAAAAACTATTAACACATGAAAATATACAGGCAAGCATATTATAATATGAATTACTTTTTAATGAACATATTGTTTTTTTGAAGTGTGTTAAAAAAAAAAAAATAGATAAATTAGGAAAGTGAAGTGTGGTGTGAAAAAAATAGTTTTATAAATTATAAATTAAAAAATTATTCCACACACATAAAGCGAGTTAACCCACACCAAAAAATTAAAAAAAAATAAATGTCATATGTCATTTAAAAAAATTGTACACCATTTTTGTTAAAACAAATTAAACTACCCCACATATCCAAATTAACCAAATCCATAAATTAAAGAAAAATGCATATGCATAGTAAACTTTTTTTTTTTTTTAATAAATATTTAAATTTAATATGTGGTGTGAGTGTGTGAGAGTGGTTTAAAGAATAATTTTATAAAAAATACACTATAGGAAATTTCTATATTTGGAGAAATACCATGATTAGGTTCATATTAGTATGAACAGTAACAAAAATAGCAATACTATTATTAATACTTTTTTCTTAATTTTTAAATTAAATTTAATTTTTTATTTTATTTTTTTTAAAAAAAAAAGAGTATAAATAAAAAATAAATTTAATTTTTTTAATCATTCAATTCAAAACAACAAATAACAAACAACAACAAACAAACTAATTATTTATTTATTTATTTTTTTAATTATTAAAAAAAAAAAAATCAATTTTTTAAAAAAACATATTCAAACAATATATTATAATTTAATTTAATTATCACAATTATAATAAATAGTCAAATATGAGACTTCTTTCAATTTTATTCGTAGCAGCACTTGCTGTCGGATCTGCTTATTCAGATTGCACTATTAATGGTAAATATTTTTAAAATATAATTTCAATTTGTATTGTAAATTATTTTAATATTAACATTTTTTTTCTTTTTAATTTTTTAAATTTTAGATGCACAAACAGCAAGTCTTGATTCATCCTTTGGACCAACCACTGGTGGTAATGCATTAACATTTAATGATAATGCCAAAACAATTCCAGGTACATCAAATAATTATGATTTCAACACCAAAGGTATTGCACAATTACATGGTGGTGATAATATCATTTTATCAGGTACAATGGTCCCAAAGAATTCAACAGTTGATGCTGGTAGATATAGTTTACGTGCAGCATTCGCCAAAACCACAACACCATCTGATGTTAAACAAGAGTTACAAACATCTGCATATGCTTCCAATGGTGGTCCAATTGATCCAAGCACATGGCAATTTTATCAAATCATACCTGAATCATCTCAAATGGTTGGTATTGATCCACAAAATCAAGGTGTTACAATCAATATGAATCCAAATCCATCAACTGCTCTTCAAGTAGGTAAAGGTGCCAATGGTAAAAATTTAGAACAAGGTGCATCAGGTTGGTTCCTTTTCAGCGCAAGCAAAGATAATACTGTAGTTTTTGAATCACAAGCAATGGAAGTTGTTGATATCAATGTTAATCTTGGTTGTAGTAGCACATTTGCATGTGATTCTAATGTTTATTCTATATCTAAAGCTGTTGTTGATCCAGCTCTTACAGACCAAAAGAATAGTGATCAAGCCCTCTTTGTTGACCAAGTAACCAATTCATTTGGTCAACAAGTTGCTTTTGATTTAACCGGAACTTCCAACACTCTCTCTATCGATCAAACAAATGGTAATCTCCATCTCGTTGGTAGTTTTGTAGCTAAACAAGATTCAAATGTTCAAGTAAATTGTGATTTAACTTTTTCCACCTTTATTCCAAAGAATGGTTACATGGATAAACAAGAATTAATGCCATCTGCTTATGTTAACAATGGTGGTGCTATTGATCCAAATCTCTGGGCTTTCTATACCGTTGATACTACTACCTCATCATGTCAAAGAGTTGGTGGTGATAAAATCGTTATTCTCGGTGATCATGACAATATGGGTCTCCAATTCGGTATTGGTGCAAGTGGTAAAAATGGTAATTTAGGTCTCTCTGTCTGGATCGATTTCCAAGATTCTCAAGTTAGTGGTGCCTTTTTTGATATCAATGTTGATGTTGTTTGTGTTGAAAACCCAAATACTGGTATGTTTAACTTTAATTTCACCCTTTCCTCTTCTAAATCATTTACAACAACCACTTTTGATAACAATACCACAAATAATATCAAAAACTTTACTTTATCAATCTTCACTCATCCAACAAAATCATCAACAACATCCACAATAACTACTGTTGTTTATAATATTTCATCTTCTTCTTCTACATCACATACTATTCCTTCATTATCATCATCTTCACATTCTGAAATACTTCCACCACACCCTTCCTCTTCCTCCAATGGAACAGGTTTGATAAATTTTTATTATACTTCAATTGTATTATACAAAGATTATTAAAAAAAAATACTAATATTTAATATTCTACTCTTTTCTCTTCTTATTATAGCTCTCCCAGAAACTAGTCCACCAATTGTAACTGCCACTCCAGCTCCACCAGCTACTTGTCCACCAGGTTGTGTTCCATACGTCCCAGTTGTAAATGTTACTGTTACTGAAACTCCAGCTGCTGGTAATGGTGCTTCAAATGTTGAAATGTCTAAATTATTAGTCGCTATCATTTCTCTCTTTGCCTTAGCTTTCTTCCATTAGAAGTTTAATATTATTATTTTAATAAGTTTTAAACTCTAAAAAAAAAACAAAAAACAAAAAAAAACATCTATATTATTTATATTTCTTTCAATAAAAAAAAAACATAGTTTAGTGATCAAAAAAAAAAAAAATCATTTTTATTTTTAAATATGTTGCATTATTTGTTAATGTTAAATATGATAAAAAAGTTTATATGTTATTACTATATAGTAATTTTAAAAATTAATAATTGTTACATAACAATTTTTTTTTTTGTATTATAATTTTATTTATTATTTATTGTTCGTAAATTGAATTTAATAAAGTATCTTGAATTTGATTGGTTAAAGATTCTAAATTTTTAGATCTATAGTTTTGAGTTAGAGGCAAAGTATTTAAAGTTGCAACCAAACTATTGGTAGAGACCAACTTGACCATATTTTCAGGTAAATCTT
This sequence comes from Dictyostelium gargantuum, assembly GCA_015252675.1. Lineage (NCBI taxonomy): Eukaryota > Evosea > Eumycetozoa > Dictyosteliales > Dictyosteliaceae > Dictyostelium > Dictyostelium gargantuum. The sequence continues at coordinate 7,026 of JACAFZ010030999.1, read as the reverse complement.
TTAAAAGAATTGCTTGAGTTAAGAGAGCCTCTGACATAAAGGAGAGTGATTGCTTGTAAGAGGCACTTGTATTTTTAATGTCTGGAGAATGAATGAGCTTTGAAATATCTGATAAAAGGGTGACTATTCTCGAGGTAACATCTTTGAGGGTGAGATAGTATTTGGTACGTTGGATTTCATCCTCACCATCGTTGTTGTTATCGAAAGAGGAGGATGATGAATCACCAGAGAGATGAGATATAATTTCTCTATATTGAATTGAAATTTCAGTAAACTCTAAAAAGATAGCACCTCCATACCTCCAAGTTTGTATAAAGGAAGAGTGTGGTTCCAATTTGACGAGTAAATTTTTGAGAGAGTGATAACCTTTTTGAATGATATAGTTTGGACCGATACTAGAGAAAACAATTTCGTGAATCTTTGAATATTGGTACGATTTGAAGAGACTATCTATTTGATCTTTGACATCAGTGTTTATGTCGTAACAAGTATACCATGCTTTGGCCTCATCTATCCAAAGTTCAGGAATGAATAGTTTGGTGGTGAGGAAAAGTTTATCTTCGGCGGTGATGATTGGAGCTGCTCTTGCAATAATGGATTTAACAGCTTCTTCTCTTATATAATTTGATTTGTCTGGCATGTGTAATAAAACGTAGATGGACCATTTCCATAGACCTAATCTTTCCAATTGAGATGCAAATGAGCTATGAATATTACTTTGATTGGAGAGGTCTGGTTGTTTGTTTAACAATGGAATACATTTCAATACGGTGTATAAATTCCATGATAAATGGTAATCCAATAAATCTTGGCCAATGTTTTCTGGATAGAAAATATTTTCAAACTTTTCAAAAAGAATAGATGATTCATTACGATTGTTTACAGCAAACAATTTTAACAATAAAAAGCAAATATCGTAAAAGTGTTGATTGTTGGTAGCAGTGCTGTTATTTGATGATGATTTGGCCAAGTAAGGTGGTAATGGAAAAACAGACATATGACTGTTGAATGAACGTTCAAAACTTTCAACAGAATTTTCAATACTAGACTCCAGTGAATATTTGAACCAAAAACTGATGGCAAAACATCTAACCCAATCGTTAATATTTTTGTAAACTCTATTGATATCACCAGATACCAATTGAAGAATCTCCAATCTTTTCTCGTTGATAAATTTATCCGATCCATTTGAATGGTAGGTTTTCAATTGGTTCATGATCAAATCTTTACCGGTTTGATTGCTAGACCAAATTTGTGAAATCATGGTTGCTAATCTAAAGTCTTTGTTTTCATTTGCAAGATTAGAGGCTTCACTAATTTGTTTTGCAGTTAAAAATGAAAAGATTTGCTCGAGATAGTTGGAGTTGGATTTCTTTTTGAGTTGTTCTTGCTCCTCTCTTACCAATGGTGCAATAATATCTTTTAACCATTGATTGAGGTTCAATTTTCTAATGGTATCTTCGCTATAGTTACAACCACTGTATTTACCGCTCTCTGTTGAAATGTTACCCCAAAGATTGGAAATTAAACTCCAAATTCTCTTGTAGTAAAGCGATTGAGAGGCTGGTACAGTTAGAGAGAGCTGTGATTGAATTTGTTCATTTATCTTTGCCAAAGAGAACCAACCCCCATTTGATCTCAAATGTGGTGGAACTTCACTACTGTGAGAAAGATGACCATCTAAAAATTGGATAATGGAATCTTTTTTATCTTCTTTGGTATCAGTAGGTAACTTTTTAACCAACAATGTTTTGATTGAACCCTTTGAGGTGACAATAAATTTACCACCTGGTGCCCAACCAACTCTAAAAGATCTTTTCATAAATAAAGAGGTATCTCTAATGGTGTGATCGACATTATTTTCATTACATCTTTTTAGTTCTTTGATAATAGATTCTTCTTTTGGTACAATACGATCGTATACTGTTGGATCAACTCTAATCTTTGAAAAAAAGTTTCTATTTGATATTGTTGGTTGTGGTAATACGTTGATTGATTTGATTTGGTTTGTTGGTTGAATATTTTTCATTGGTTCTTCAATAGCAAGTTGTTTTTTATTATTGATAGCTGGTGGTGTTTGAATAATAGAAGAGGAAAACATTGAGGTTGGTTTAAATAATTTTGGTTGTTGTTGTGGTGTGACATTGGTGATTGGTGGTGAAAATTTTAAAACACTATGGCTCAAACTAGAAGCTGATTGTGATGGTTCGGATACTCTTGCAATTTTCGATGCGACACCTTCAAAATTTTCGCTGCTGATTGGAACAACTGTTGATAAACTATTTGTAGTTGAGGTATCAAATAAACCAGATTCTCTATTTACCATAACTCTTTTTACAAATGGAGTTTTTGTAAAAGTTTTCTTTTGTGGCACTGTCATATCTTGGTCATATTCTTCATCCTAAAAAATTGAAAAATGAATTATTGTTAGTATATTTGTTGTTAATTGAAGATAATAAAAAAATACAAAATGGAAGTATTATTTTGGTTTATTTTTAAAATAAAAAAAGTATTATTGAAATACTTTTTCATTATTTATTTTATTTATTTATTTATTATTAATTATTATTATTATTATTATTATTATTATTATTATTATTATTATTATTATTATTATTATTACTGGTTGATTAAAAAGTTATTGTTTTTTTTAAAAACAGTGTAATAGTGGACAACAAATGAATTTTAAAAAAAAGATAAAGGAATTTTAATGGTTTTTGTTTAAAATATATTGCAAAATACTTACAACTGAATCTGAGTCTAAATCAGAATCAAAATTGTCTAAATTTGCAGTGAATTTTGGTTTTGACTTTATAGTTGCTGGTTGTTGAAATGAAATATGTTTGGAGGTTTGTTGTTGTTGTTGATTGTTGGTATTGGTTGATGTTGCTTGTTCATCTTCATCAAAATCATCTGGAGCTGAATATTTACTAAAATGTTTAACTTTAAACATCCAAGTACCATTGAGTCTATTATAGGATATAAAATCACAATCTGATTTGGCTGCAACTTTTCTTAAAGCGTTTTCGTATCTCTCTACCAAACCTTCATTGTCTTTTACGTATTCACCTTTTTTATTCTTTGGCCAACAATCTTCAAGGGTAACAATTGCCTCACGATTAAGATAGCTACCAACTTCAGGTTTAGTATTTTCATCTTTATAAACTGAGACCTCTCTTGGATTTATTTCTACAATTTCATCCAAATCACAACCAGTTAAATTCGTTGGGCCTGGATAATAAATTGAACCACATCCATCTTTTGTAATGGAGAAATTGACAATACTCTTTAATTCCTTATCGGATTTCTTTGATAGCTCTGCGATGGATGGATTACATTGATAACCTTCTTTTGTTAATTTTGGTGCGTTTGGGTTAATAGTTAATTTTTCTTTTTCTTTTATATTAGGTTGTGATGATGAAGTTGAAGTTGTTGGTGAGGTTATAGTTGATGATTTATCATTGTTGTTGTTATTATTGATGTTGTTATTGTTGCCGTTGTTGTTATTACCATTTTCAAATGAAGATGATGAACCGGCATTTCTTGAATTGAATTGTGATGAAAGATTATTATTGGTATTACTGTTTGATGTTTGGTTGTTGTTATTATTATTATTATTATAATTATTGTTGTTATTATTATTTGAATAAACTGAAGAGGATGGTAATGCGTTATAATAATTATCATTATTATTGTTGTTATTATTGTTGTTGCTATTAAAGAATGATGTATTTGATGATCTTAAAGAATCCTCGGTTTCGTTGGTTGTGTTAATATTTAAAGATTTTGAATGTTTACCAATGAATTTATCGATTGGGAATAAACCATTTGGATTTGGTAAAATTGAAAAACCAAGATCGGTATTTGGGCCTCCTCTTCTTGGAACAAGTTTAGTGGTCGATTTTGGAATGTAACCATGATGAGATAATGATCTTTGAGTGTAGGATGGTGGTGATACAACTTGTTTAGATGTGGAAGTGACATCTTTGACAAATGTAGCAAATGGAGCTGGTGATGCAATTGGAAAGTATGGTGATGGGGCATTTATTTGATTGTTTAATTGGATGGTTGTTGGTTGTTGTGTTTGTTGTAGCGGTTGTTGTTGGGACTGTTGTAATGGTTGTTGTAACAATGTTTGTTGTTGTGGTTGTTGTTGTGTTTGTTGTAATGGTTGTTGTTGAGTTGTGGAGAATAGTGAGGAAGTTGGTTGACCAAGTGAGCTTTGTTGAGTCAAAGAAAATGGTTGTTGTGTTTGTTGTGCTTGACCAAGTCCTAAACCTAAACCTAAACCCAAACCACCTGATGTTGCTGTATTACCAAATAATGAGGTGGTTGGTTGTTGTGCAATAGATTGTGTTGTGTTTCCAAATAAACCACCAGTGGTTGATAATGATGGTGTAGTCTGTCCGGTGCCCAAGCCACCAAATAAACCACCACCACCAGTTGATGTTTGGGTGTTTCCAAATAAACCACCAGTAGTTGCAGTGGATGGTTGAGTATTACCAAATAAACCACCACCACCAGTTGATGTTTGAGTGTTTCCAAATAAACCACCACTAGTTGCAGTAGATGGTTGAGTGCTTCCAAATAAACCTCCATTGGTCCCAGTTGCACCAGTGTTTCCAAATAATGATGTAGGTGTTGTGGATGGTTGAGTATTGCCAAACAAACCGCCTCCAGTGTTTGTAGTAGTACCTGTGTTGCCAAACAATGGGGTTGGTGTTTGTGTTGTGGTATTACCAAATAAACCTCCGCCAGTATTTGTAGTGGATGTTTGAGTATTACCAAATAAACCACCAGTGTTTGTAGCCGTACCTGTATTTCCAAACAATGATTGTTGTTGTTGTTGTTGTTGTGGTTGTTGGGTTTGACCCAATCCACCTAAAGAGAATGGAGATGGATTATTTTGTGTGGTTTGAGTTGTATTTCCAAATAATCCACCACTGGTTGATGGTTGTGTGTTTCCAAACAATCCACCACCGGTAGTTGATGATTGAGTGTTTCCAAATAATCCACCGCCTGTTGTTGGTTGTGTAGGTGTTGCTCCGAATAATCCGCCCGATGTTTGTTGTGCTGGTTGTTGACCAAATAATGAACTTCCCTGTGTGGGATTACCAAATAAACCTCCAGTGGCAGCTGTTGGTTGTTGACCAAATAATGAACTTCCTTGTTGTTGTTGTGTTGGTTGTTGGCCAAATGGAGAGGTGCCTTGTGTAGTATTACCAAACAAACCTCCAGTGGCAGCTGTTGGTTGTTGACCAAATAATGAACTTCCTTGTTGTTGTGCTGGTTGTTGACCAAATAAGCCACCTCCAGTAGCTGCAGAGGTTGGCTGTTGACCAAATAATGAACTACCTGTTTGTTGTGTTGTAGCTTGACCAAATAGACCACCACCGACTGTGCTGGTAGCAGGTTGTTGACCAAATAGACCACCACCGACTGTGCTGGTAGATGGTTGTTGACCAAATAATGAGGTAGTTGGTTGGGCTGGAGTTGGTTGACCAAATTGACCAAATGGTGAGGGTGTAGAAGTTTGTTGACCAAATGGAGAATTGTTGGTTGTGGTGGGTTGAGCACCAAACATGGTACCGGTATTGGTAGCACCAACGCCACCAGTTTTATAGACAGCATCTTTTCTGTGGGTGATATCTTCGAATCTCAACTCCTCGAATGATCTGTCACTGTATTGTGGCATGGCGGTAATAGCAACGAAAATTTGGTTTCCATCAAGAGTAGTTTGTTGATATGGTATTGTGGTCCCTTGTCTTGCACCACCACCAAATCCACCTTGTACACCTCCACCAAATCCACCTTGTGCACCTCCACCAAATGGTGATGATGTGTTGGATACACCTGTCAATGAGAATGGTGATGCACCAGTTTGTGCTGTATTTTGACCTCCCAATTGAGTGCCTGCAACATTTGAACCAAAAGCACCACCACCAAACGGTGATGCACCAGTTTGTGTTGATAGTAATGATGGTGTAGTGGTTGTGGGTTGTTGACCAAATAAACCACCGCCACCTCCAAATGGCGATGTTGTTGTATTAGTTGCACCTCCAAATGCACCACCACCAAATGGTGATGTTGTAGTTTGTGCTGTTGCACCTCCAAAACCACCTCCAAATGGTGATGTTGTAGTTTGTGCTGTTGGTTGTGCGCCACCAAATGCACCGCCACCTCCAAATGGTGATGTTGTTGTTTGTGCTGTTGGTTGCGCTGTACCAAATCCACCAAATCCACCAAATCCTGTTGGTTGTGTAGTTTGAGTTGTTGTTTGACCAAATCCTCCAAATCCTATATATTATTTATTATTTATTAATTATTAATGTTATTTAAAGAGTAAGTAAAAAAAAAAAAAAAAAAATTATTAGAATTTTTATCACAACCAATACCATATCGTCTATGTATTTGAAAATGACTTACCTGTTGATGGTGCAGCTGAACCAAATAATGATGTAGATGGTGTATTTGCAGCTGGTTTACCAAAAGTACTACCAAATGGACTATTACCAAACATTTTTTATATATTTATGGTTTTTGTTGTTATTGATTTATTTGGTTGTAATTGAAATCGGGATATGAACTTTCAATATATATATCTATCTATCTATCTATCTATCTCTATTTATTATTTATATTGATATCGATATTTATATTCGCAGATGATCTTCTTTTTTTTAAATTTTTTATTTTGTTTATCAAATGTATATATTTTATTTTCTTCTTTTTTTTATTTATTTCTCAAATCTAATTTAAATTTTTGGGAAATAATATACTTGAAAAAATTATTTATTTTATTTATTTATTGAACTTTTATACAAATAAAATTTTATTTGTTTTTTTTTGTTTGGAAAAAAAAAAAAAAAAGATATATATATTGGTTGATGATGATCCCCTTTTGAAAATGAAAATTATTTTTTTATTTTTTTTTTTTTTTTTATTTTTTTTTTTTAAATTTTTTAAAAAAAAAAAATTAAATTAAAAAAAAAAGGAAAAAAAATATAAATAAAAATAAAAAAAAAA
>JACAFZ010030777.1:0-10503 GCA_015252675.1 Dictyostelium gargantuum | reverse complement strand
AGATTGGATATTTTTAAGAAAAAAAAGATTGCATTATAATTTTTTATTAATATTTTAAAATTTTTTTTTTGCAGATCATAAGACAAAAAAAAAAAGATAAAATATGAAACGTTTGAGAGACAATTTAAAAGAGACTGATAATGAGTTAGTTAATAATAATAATAATAATAATAATAATAATAATAATAATAATAATAATAATAATAATAATAATAATAATAATAATAATAATGGGGATGGTGAAATACAACATGGTGCATTTCAATTCGAAATGAATCGCCCCCATGTATTAAATTATGCACCCACCACATTTAATTCAAATTATTTTACACCCAATTTTACACCATCTACAGTTACAACTAATTTTAATTCAAACTATTTAACACAAAGTTTAACACCCTCTTTAACCCCATCTGGTTTATACTATACACCTACTCTTTTTCCTTCACACCTTACATCCACTTCTTATAGCATTATTAATAATAATAATAATAATAATAATAATAATAATAATAATAATAATAATAATAATAATAATAATAATAATAATAATAATAATAATATTTATAAATTAAAATCAATTACTGATAGAAATGGTAATTTAATTACACTTTCAAATATAATAATTTAAAAATTTTAGAGTATAGATTAAAAATTTATGAAAATAGATATGATTTTATAAATAGTATTCAATTGGTATGTAAAAGTTGGAATATATTTATATTACCAAAATTAAATATTGGTAAATATTTAAATAAGTGTAGTGATTATGTAGAGATGCAAGAAAGATTAGATAATTTGGTAAATCAAATTTCATATGCATATAGTAGTAAATTAGCAAATGATATGATGGAACATAAGGAGTCAATGTCAATAACACATTTATTATCAATAGTTTTTAAACCATCAATTAAATCAGGTTATATTCCATCGAGTTCATTGTTTAAAAATGAATATAGATTACTACCAGGTAGATCAATTTATAAATCACTACAACCACCAAAATTAGACAAAGATTTGGAGAAATTAATAAGAGCATCAATCCCTTATAATGATAGCCGATATACTACAACCACCACCACCTCTTCACCCTCTTCTTTTAAGATTCAACCTCGTCAAATTAATAAAGAAAATGTTGATTATGAAAAGGTTTGTCTTGTATTTTATGAGAATGGTAATAATTTAGAAAAGTTTGGTTATCCAAATCACCGAGTTGAGTTTGATAGAGTTCTAGTTTACGAACAAGGTATACAGTATGATACAGATCATTTAAATAATAGACACAATGATATTGATAGTAATAGGATCCAAATTGGTATTTTGTTGGTACCATATTGTTATAGTAAATTTTCAAGTTTAGATATTGAATTGTTTGATTCATTATCAAAATTATCACCATCAACAACAACAACAGCACCAGCAGAAGGAGATAAAATCAATTTTAAATTAAATTTCTTTGATAATTACATGGGTTGGATATTATTTTATAATCAAAGTGTTTGCAATATTTCACCAATAAAAGAGGGTATCAGTTTTATTTCAAAATATAATGTTTATGTTGATACTTGTTTTAATGGTTATAAAGATGATAATTATTATCCACACATTGATACAAATATAGAAATTTATAATAGTGATAAAAACAAAATTAATAAAGTGGATTATAATAATATTTTTAAAAATTTATTATCAACCTCACAAACACCAACAACAACAACAACAACAAAAGCAGTAACACCAACAACAGCAATAACACCAACAACAGCAATAAGAACAAATAAAGGATTGCATTGTTTGGATGGTGGAAATCAAATTTTAAAATTTAATAATGAAATATTTAAAGATATTTCAATAAGAATTAAAAATGATTTATTATTATACAATGTTGGTATTTTATTAAAAAGAGTTTATTCATCTACAAATTTTGAAAAAAATTTAAATTCTCTAAATGATACAGATTTAATGATTTGGAATCAATTAAAACAAATTTATCCTGAAAAAGGTGATTTAACAATTTCAACGTTTATAATGAAAAAAGATCACATCGCAGAATTATCTCACAAAACAGTAATTGAGGGTATTAATACTTCAACTAAAATTTCAAATATATTTTATGCACGTGATAATTTTATTGATTATTTAAGCGAATTTGGTGATACCAATGATAATTACTATGATTGCACAAAATTATTTTCAGCTATTGTCATTTTTAAAAAAAATAAATAATAAACATGTAAAATAGATATTTTTAAAAATTACCGAACGAGATTTTATTATTTTTTTTTTTTTCGATATCGAAATTTTAAATTACATTAAAATTTTTAAAAAAAAATAAATAGCTTAAAATTTTATGAAATTTATAAAAAAATAATTGACCACATCCTATTTCTTTTTTTTTTTTTATATGCATTCAATCACACATGTCAACAAAAAAATATATATATATAAATGGAGTTAGTAAATAAATCAAAAATAGATTGTATAATTGATACAATTGTTAGAAAAAGATTAATTGTTTTATTTAAATATAGATGGTTGATTGAGAGTAAGGAGGAATGGAGAAACAATCCACAATTTAGTTTAAAGCTAAATAAATATTGTGGTGGATTTAAAAATAAAACATATCACAGCACAGAAATCAATTATATTGAAAATGGTAGTTTACATTTATTCCCAATATCATATTTAATTGAAATTTTAATAGAGTCAAAATTCAAAACATTAGAATCAAATGAAAATGATAATAATATATTAAAAAATCAAAATGAAATAATTAAATCAATGTATGATTTAATAAAAATTATTTCAAAAATAGAGGAAACAACACCATTTATAAATGAATTAAACTACAATGAATTTTTAAACAAATTTAAAGAATTATTGGTTTTATTTGACAAGACATTAACATCAACCATTGAAAATGAAATCAATAATAAATTTAATAATAATTGTGGAACCACAACAGCAACAACAACAAAACCAAATAATGAAGATAGAATATTATATTTTAATCAGGATATTGGAAATTCAATTAAAGAAAGAGGTAATAACGAATTTGATAAAAAGAATTTTAAACATGCAACAGATATATACCAAGATGCATTGGAAATGGATGGTATTTCAGATGATTTAAAAAGTATAATATACTTGAACTCAAGTAAAGCATATTATCAATTGTCAATTAGTTTAGTAGGAGGAAAGCTTTGTTCAAAACGTGGTGAAGATCATATAATTTTACAAGTATCACTTTATAATTCATTACAATCGATTATTAATGCACCAAATTGGTCAAAACCATATTTTACTGCTGCTAAAATTTATTCAAGATTTGGTGAATATATTAAATCAAATAATTATTTTCAATCATCTTTAGTTTTATTAAATAGTGAACATGGTGGTGATGGTAAAAGTGTTGAGGAATCAAAAATTATTAATGAATTTATAAATGAAAATAACAAAAAGTTAAAATTAAAAACATCAACAACAACAACAACAACAACAACAACAACAAAAAAATCAAATCAAAAACAAGAAAGAGATTTTGAAAAAGAAGCAAAAATTATATTATTAAAAATTGGCGATTGTTTAAAAATTAAATATGGTAATCTTAAAATAACCGATAAATGGTTACTTTCGAATATAGATAATAATGATTTGGTTGGTTTTCCAAAGAATTTTGGTTCATACGAAAATAATTTTTTGGCATATAAAAGAACAACCGAAAAAATTGTACTTTCAAAAGCAGATTTGTTTTATCTATCACCAAAAACTAGTGAAAAGGCAATTTTATTTTATTCATATTGTATTGGTAATGATTCAGAATGGGCACAACCATATTTAAAATGTTTTTTTAATATTATTTATGATTATGATTATATTAGCGAGAGTAATAATTTAATCTTATCATTATTATTAAAGGCTTCATTACAACCACCAACTTTAAAATTAAAATTTAAAATGCCAAGGAGTCTCAGAGAAGTTGAGAAATATATTACTGATAATAATCAGGTATTACAAGTTTATTCTGAATTGGGGAAAATTTATTATCATGGTTATTTTAATCAAGATTATGATCATGAAAAAGCATTTTATTATTTTCAATTGGTAGTTTCAAACCATGATGGAGCGTATTCCAAGGATCAAAATTTTGCATTCTTTTCATTGGGATTAATGTATGCACTCGGCCAAACTCCTCAAAAAAAACCAAATTTAGAAAAGGCAAAGGAAATATGGAATAAAGGTATATCGGTAGGTGATTTAACATGTGCAGAGTATTTAAATATTTATAATAAACCACCATATTTATCACCAGCAATTCTACCCTCATCCATAGAGGAAAAGACAACAACCACAACAGCAACAGCTGCAAGTGAAACCACAGAAGCAATTGGCACATACAAACCACATAGTAATTTTAAAGGAATTGGTATTGATATTTTAAATTATGAGGTAAAGCAAACCAAACATCCAATTGACACATACGAAATAAAAGTAATGGCAAATAAAGGTAAATGTCAATATTCTAAATTGGTTTATAAAACTATTGGTTTTGTAAGCCAATTTTCGAGATTAATTGGTAGGAAAGGGTTGACAGAGGAAGAAATGTTTGATACTATCAAACCATTATCAGATGCATATAGAACTGCAGTATATGATTATGATTCATTTAGTTTTATTAGATTTACAAAAGAAAAACTGGAACTTACAAGAATTTTAATGGATAAACTATTTAAATCAAACCCAAAAAATTTAAACGTTAGAGTATGTTGGTTGGGTTTAAATCGGTTCGCTGGTAATTTTAATGAAAAATTTGAATTTGCAAAAGATTCAATTAAATATTGTAGTGGTGGTAATGATGATGAATATCAATTGATATTTGTTTATTTCCAATGTGTTTTTTTACAATATCAAGGTGAATTTAATAAAGCGTTTGAATTGGCAAGTTGTACATTAAGGGGTAGAGATGTTAATACAGACCATGGTAGTAGAGATGCATTTGTATATATTTCAACATCGGTTGCAAAGCATTTTAATGAAAATGAAATTTTAGCATATACTCTAAATAATATTACTTATGAAAAGGCATGGTTAGAAAAAGCAATTTTAAATCAATCAAAAGGGGATCCACATTTACCTGATATATTTTTTAATCTTGGTGTTATTTATTCAAAATTATCATTATATGAAACATCAGTATGTGCAGAAAAATTTGTCAGGTATGGTCATTCATTTGTTAGTTTTATTGAGGATTCATATTTAGATTTATTCAAAAAATTTAATAATTCGTTTGAATTTGCTAGAATATATTTTCAAGATAGATTAAAAAAAGATGAACTAGAAAAATCAATTAAAGAATCCAAAATCTACAGCTACCAAGTAGAAAAGCCAAATAAAGAATCGAATATCTATTACCGAGTAGAAAAATCAAATAAAAGATCCAAAATCTACTTGGTAATGTTGTTTCCAATTTTATTGGCTATAGTTTTATATGCTTTTTTTAAAAACAAATAAAATTTAATAAATAAAATAAAACATTGGATTGATAAAATTAATAATTTATATAATAATTTTATATAAACAAAATATTTTAATAGAAAATGATTTGCGTGGTAACTTTTACAAAGAACACTAACGGATATTTTTAAAAATATCTTTTTTTTTTTATTTTTTTTTTTTAAATAAAAACCAAACAATCATAACATCATTGTATGAAATAATGAATGATAATATACAACCATATAAAAAAGGAACAAAAGAAGAAAGAAAGATAATTATAGATTGTTATGAAAAGATAGAGGATGAGTTTTATACAGTTTTAGGTTTACATGGTTGTGAATTTGAACCAACACAAAATGATATAAAAAAAGCATGTGAGAATGCAATTAAAGCAACAATAGATTTTAATGATTCAGAATTTAGTTTATTAATAGTCGAATATTTTAAAGAAGTTTTTGAAATTTTATCAAATCCCAGATTAAAACAGGTTTATGATAGAGAATTTTATAGTGAGATTTTAGATTTTAATGATAATAAAACAAAGGTTATAGTAAATAGTGCAATTTTAAATTTAATAATTCAATCAAGTTCATACCCATTTGAAGATATTTCAATTTTAATAGGTTCAAAACATGGTGTAATTAAACCATGGTTATTTTTAAATGATTACTTTTTTAAAAATAAAAATGGTTTATTTAAATTTTTAAAATCATTTTATATTTCATTTATACCAATGCCATTAATATCTTTATCAACAGTTTTAATTAATGAAGGTTTTAATTTATTTTTTAATTCACTACCAGTAATAACCACAGTAGTGGGTAGTAAAGAAAATAGAAATTATACTCAAAAAATATTTGAAAATATATTAAATAAATTTTATAATTACCCAATTTCATTTATTTTACGTACAATTTTAATAGTATCAAGATCAACAACCTCATCATCATTATCAAGATCATCAATGTCAATATTTCAAATTATTAAAAATGTAATACTAAGAAAACAATCAACAGTAGGAATCAAATCACTTGAATGGAAGAATTTATTTTATGCAGTTGGTCCAGTAATTACAATTCAATTAACAAAAGATTTTATTGAATGGTTAATTTGTAAATATTTCCAAAATCAATTAATAGATTGTAACAAACATTCAAAACAACTACAACAAAAACAAAAACAAAAACAACAACAATCTCAACTATTTAATATAATTTCAAATCCTTATTGTAATTCATTTTTAAGAGTTATTTTAATAACATTATTAACATATCCATTATCAGTAATTGAATATCAATATTATGGTGAATTTGTTCAATCATATATTAATGGTAGTACACAATCAATTCCTATTGTATTAAATCCAATTTCAATGGCAATTAAAATTTCAAAACAACAAACTTTTAAAAAGTTTTATAATGGTGTATTATTTAAAGGAGTTTATCATTTCCTTGATACACTTTCATTTCATTTTATAGATAGAAAAATATATTTTGTTTATTAAATAAAAAAATAAATAAAACTTTTATTATTCAATTATTAAATTTTTAATATATAAATTTCTTCGTCATTTTCATTATCAAATTCTAAATATTGAAAACCAACTTTTAAAATTAAATTTTTAGAAGCATAGTTTTTATTTGATATACCAGCTTTTATCGATTGCACAATACCACTTTGTTGTTGTTGTTTGAAATATTGAATTATTTCATTTAATACTTCTACTGCATATCCTTTTCTAGAGTAATTAGGATTAATAGTATATCCAATCCAAATTGAATTATTTTCATATCGTAAATAAATATCACCTATTAATTGATTTGTTTCTTTTAAAATGATTGCTAACTGTATACCTTTTTCATATAAATATTGTATATTGTTAACAATATTATCATTATTATCATTTTTTGTATCTATTAAAGAATCTTCATATTCTTTTTTTGTTTTTCCTTTAAATCCTTGATGTTTCATCCAATCCTCATTGTTCCTATAAATCATAAATAAATCTATATCATCATATTCAAATGGACGTATTATACATCTTAATGTTTCAAATTTATTTTTCATAATATGTTGTGGTTGTTGTTGACTTGTTTGTGATAATTTTTTTAATTATTCAAAATCTTATTAAAAAAAAAAAAAAAAAATTTTATAAATTTTTAAAAAAAAAAAAACAAACAAATAATCATTGCATCATACAAAATAATGATATTATACAACCATATAAAAAAGGAACAAAGGAGGAAAGAAAAAATTATAGATTGTTAAGAATTTGTTGCACAATAATTTTATACAGTTTTAGGTTTAAATGGTTGTGGATTTTAACCAACACAATTTGATATTAAAAATTCATGTCAAAATGCAATGAAATTAATCAAATTAAATATTTAAAAATCACAATGATTTATTAATTAAATTTATAAATAATTTTTTTTTCACAAACACCATCGATTGCACTAATTAATCAATTAAATAGTTTTATTAGTTCAAATTTAATTAATAGTATTTTAAATCCATAAAAACAATAACTGAAAATTTAATGTTTAAAATATTAAATTATCCAATTTCTTTTGTAGCAAATATAATGTTAATTGTATCAACATCATCAACATCAACATATCCTTTAACAGTAATTGAATATCAATATTATGGTGAATTTATTCAATCATATTTTAATGGTAGTTCATCAATTCCAATTGTATTAAATCCAATTTCAATGGCAATTAAAATTTCAAAGCAACAAACTTTTAAAAAGTTTTATAATGGTGTACTATTTAGAGGAATATTTAATATATTTGAAATGCTTTCAATACAATGTTTAAACCTTTTAAATCGGAATACATGTTATTTTGAATATTAAATTATTATTCAATTAAAAAAATAAAAATAAAAAAATTAATAAAAATATTTTTTAAAAAATCTATTGTGTGTTGATCTGGGTGTGATCTATTATTAGAAATTTTTTATTTTTGTTAATTTAATTATTATTTATTTTTTACATTTTATGTTTTTCGTCGATTTGATCCAAACAAAAAAATAAGCAGCTCCCAAATTTTTTTTTTTTTTTTTTTTTTTTTTTTTTAATTTTTTTTATTTTTTATTAAAAAAAAAAAAATTTTTTTTTTAAATTTAATTTTTTTTAAAGATTATATTTATAAAGAAATTATTGAAATAATTTTAAGTTATTTATTAATTAAAAATAAAATAAATACACTTCACAATAACAACAATCACCATTATTCAATTAAAAGGTTTTATTTTTACACCGATGAAATTTTAAAATATTCATTAGTTTCAAAGAAATGGCTAAATATTACGTCTTTAAAGAATTTCAAATAATATAATAAATAATAATATAATGAACGAATGGATTAAAGAACCATGTTTTTTAGAGAATAATAATAATAATAATAATATTAATAATAAAGAAGAATCAACTAAAACTACTACAACTACTACATGGTATGATTATATAATGAACTTATTATTATATCAAAATAATTTAAATGAAAATTTTCATAATTTTGTAGATGACAACTATTATAAAATTATAAATAATAATCACAAAGTAAAAGGTCATTATTTAAATAGAAAAAGGGAAATGATAATAAATAATAATTATTCAATAATTAAAATTGAAGGTAATAAAATTCAAGATTATTTTAAAAATCAAATATTTACATTTTCAAATTTTGAAAACAATCAAACTGAATTAGCATGGTCCAAACTAAAATATTGTGTGGATACAAATAAATTGTTCTTTAATTTATATGAATATATAAATAATGAAAATGATAATACAATTATTAAAAATAATGGAATATTAAAAAAGATATTAATAGATATTTGTAACAGTAGTAGAGGTAGTAGTGGTAGTAGTAATTTAGAAATAAATATTTATAATCAACCATTAGACTATAAGAGCAAAAATTTAAAAAGAATATTTCAATCATTAGATATAGGTGGTGATGGTGAAACAGCTTTAAATGTTAATAAATTACATTTTACAGGTATAACAAATTACAAACCTGAATTAACATTAATAGATTTATTAACATTATATAAACCAAAACATATAATTTATGATCCAAATGGGGGTAATGCTTTAGATAGATATGCAATTGATCATTGTTTAGAATTTTCAATATTTTTTAATAGTTTAATAATGAAAGAGTTGAATCCATTCTTATATATTCAAATGACCATGTTGATCCAATTGATTTAATATCAATTAATGAATTATCAAAATTACATACACTATCCATTCCACTTTCAATTCATGATTTAGTTAAAATTGTAATTGATAATAATAATAATAATTATAATAATAATAATAATAATAATAATAATAATAATAATAATAATAATAATAGTGACGCAACAACAATAACAACAGAAATAGAATATTATACATCAACTTGTTTACCATATACACCAATTAGAAATTTATTAAATTTTAATGATTGTTGGTATAAAATGTTTAAATTATTTGGTGAAAATAAGACAATTATAAATTTAACATTATCAAATTATTGTAGAAAAGGTTATTCTTGTTTTATAGATAAAATTAAAAATGAAAATAAAAAATATTTATATAGTGGATGTAGTAAAAGTAGTAATAGCAATATAAATTATTTTAATGATGATAATGACCCATTCAAATTAGTATCAAATGGTATATTTCAAATTTTATCAAATAATAATATAATTAAATATTTTAAATTGGTAGATTTTGATTTTATTAATCCTGAAATTGCATTTTCAACAATTTCACCAAATTTAAATACACTGGTATTATCATTTAATAATAGAGATGAATGTATATGTGATTTATGTGGTTTACAGGATAAATTATTAATTCAAAAATTATATATTAAATATCAATTTGATTTATTAAATTATTTAATATCAAATGTATTTACAGATAATAATAATATATTAAAATTTAAATCATTTTAATGATGATAATATTAAAAATGAACTATTTGAATTAATATTTAAATTAAT
>JACAFZ010030666.1:0-10512 GCA_015252675.1 Dictyostelium gargantuum | reverse complement strand
GAGTTTGAGAATCAGCTGAGAGCATTACGCCCCCGAAACTGCTAATCATTGTCTTTACAAGATGGAACTAGAATGTTTGCTACAGCTATCCTGACGGAAACTTCGGAAGGAACCACCTACTAGGTTGTTCGATTAGTCTTTCGCCCCTATACCCAAGTCAAGCGATTTGCATCATCAATAAAACCAGATAATAATAATAATAATAATAATAATAATAATAATAATAATAATGGTATCAATAATAATAAAGGTTAAAAAAGTATAAATGCTATTTTAGAAATTAAAGTAATTTAAAAAACAATGAAAATCGAATAATCGTTGATTAATTATTAAAAAAACTATTTTCCACTAATTTAAAAAACAATGAAAATCGAAAAATAGTTTATTAATTATTAAAAGAACCATTTCCCTCAATATTGGACCAACCCGTACAACTTTAATCAATGAACCATTAGAAAAAACTATGTTTTTTAAAAATATTTTTTTGGTTTGTGTTTATTTTTTTTATTTTTTTTAAAACTCATAAATATTAAATAGGTTGAGAAAAAAAAAAAAAAATTAAAAAATAAAGAAATGTTGGTACCAGCATAACAATGGAAATTGTTTAATAATTTCATGTTTTTTGTATTGTCTTTGTTTTTTCTTTTTCTTCTTTTCTCATCTTTTGTTAATACAAAAAATAGTCACTACAACAACAAATACTAATGAACCAATTACTACTCCAATTTCCAAATTCACCCCAAATTTATCTTTCATCAGTGTTATATTATTTTATGAAAATAAAGAACATAGTAATAATTATTATTTTGTTGTTTAACTGTTTATTTATGATTTCCAAATTGATAAAAAATTATTGTTTTTATTCTGCACCCTTTTGAAAATCTAAGGTTAATAAAATAAATTTATAGTGAATTGTTTATTTATCGATTTTAATTGTTTTTAAAAAAGAAGAGAATTCTCAAAATACTTTTTAACATATTTTTTTAATAAATCTAATATTTTATAAAATGTGGTTTTAATTAATTATTGTAAAATGAAAAGATTAAAAAACAGAAAAAAATATATTTAAAAACTACCAACATTTTCATAAGATTTTTTTACTATTTGAGTAAGTGTATCTTTAGAAAATTGGTTTAAAAGAGGAAATTTTGGATTTTTTTAAAAAAAAAAAGGTAGAAACACTTTATTCACTAAAAAAAAAAAAAAAAAAAAAATAATATGAATAGCGACCGACGGTTATTTACCGTATCAACTATGAACGAACATCAACTGCAAATTAAGTAAAAAAATTATCCTAGATCCAAACATTCACTTCTTTATCGATTGTATCCATATTAAAAACTTGGAAAACTCAATCTTCTCAATCCTTAACCAACTATCATATCAAAATTTATAAATGGGATCTAAATGCAATGGATGTTAGTAAAACCACCTCAAAAGAAAAAATCTATCCAAATTTATTTATCGATAATATCTCTCCAAATCTGGATCATCACCTGTTACAAACCTTTCAACGAGGATGAAACTCGACCCGTCCCAACTTTTGAACTTCCTAATCTTTTAAATCAAGTTAGAAAAAAATATAATTTTTGAAAATCCAATATAAAATTTCAAAAAACTAAACGATTTAAATCAATTCCATTATAAATTAAGTGGTATGAATAACAATAACTTAAACAACATGTAATTTTATATAAATAAAAATTTTGTAATTTTATATAAAAATTTTATTTTTCTTTAATTTTATATTTTCGTTAACCATTTTTTAGAAAAACAATGATAATCGATATGTGGATGTCTTTAAAGGTGGTTGAATAATTTTTAAAAAAATTAATTCTATTTGACTTTATAGGATCGATTTAATCGGAAAAAAAAAAATTAAACGTCAAATTTTTATCTCCAATTTTCTTTTTTTTTAATATTATTTTTTGATATCAACAATTACTTAAAAAACTCAAATTATGATTTAAAGTGTGAAAGGATATACAATTATCCTGAATCAATTATTAAGAATTAGATTGGGGTATTGATAAAAAAACCAACACAATCCTAAACAGACTTTTAATGTTATCATTTATTGATTTGAATTTATTGATTTATTATTACATTGTATACAACATATATATATATATTTGATTGGTTTATTCTTGGAGTAAAACGATATCAACATTATCATGAACACGTTGGAGTAAAAGTTCACCTTCGTAGTGAATGATCTTTCTCTTTTTGGCAGCTTTGAGAGTACCCATGAGTGATTCGAGTGTATTACCAACTTCATCATCTTCAAAAATAACACCAAATTTGACAACGGTTTGTCCATTGGCATTCTTTTTACCAAGCTTTTTAATAAATCTAACCAATTCTGAAACTTCGTGATCAACGTTCATTTCTATTTTTTTTTAAAAAAAGTTTGTTATTTAAATAATAATATTTTTATTTATTATATAAAGAAATAAAATATTTATAAATATATACACATACTATAATATTTGTTTTTGTTTTTTTTTAAATGAAAATGAAAAAATGAAAAAAAAATAAAAATAATTAAAAAAAATAAAAAAAAATTAAAAATAAAAAAAATATCAAAAAAACCCAAAAATGAGCTGTGTGGGTGTTGGTTATAATAAAGGTGATTGTTTTATTGTTTAAACAATTAATTATAACCATATATGTATATGCATTATATTTAGCAAAAATAATTGTATTGTTCAACACAAATTTCTCTCTGGGTTTATACAATAACCCAGGTTTCTAAAAAAAATTAAAAAAAAAAAAATTAAAAAATTTAATTTAAAGAAAAAAAAAAAAAAATTATTCAGAGTTAAACATTTTTTTTTCCATATATACAATTTTTATTTCCAAAAAATTCAAATAAAAACAAAAAGAAATAATACCATATTAAATTATTTGATCAAATTTGATATATTTAAAAAATTAAGAAAATCATTCAATATACTTTAATAATTTTTTGTTTTTTTTAATACTCAAAAACAGATTTAATTTGGTAAGTTATCAAACTCATATTTTTTCATTTTTTTTTTTATTTATTTATTTTCGATAAAAACATAAACACCCACACCCTATTTGTGTGTTTTTTTTAAAAATTATATACCCCCCACTCAATATATAATGAGTATAACTTTATAAATATAAACACCCACACTAACAATTGTTTTTTTATTTTTATTTTTTTTTTATTTTTTTATACACAAATTTTTTTTATTTTTATTTTTTTATTCTATTATATAAAAATAATAATAACACCCATATTTAACATAATTTACATTTAAATACATATATAAATATAATATTATACACATTATCTATTATTGTTATTTTTTTACACTACCATATATGGGAAATAATCTATCATTATATTATTTATTAATTTAGTCTCTTTTGTGATATCATTAACAATATTAATAATTTTAATTTTTTATATAAATATACATATTATTTCTTTTTTTTTTTTTTTTACAAATTTTATTTATTATTTTTTTTTCACCATACCTAAATAAAAATATATAGTATATTTTAATAGTTTTTAATAATACACATATTTAAAATTTTAAAAAATGGATATTATTGGCAGTAGTTCAAATTGTAATAATGTACCACATGATAATAATAATAATAATAATAATATTTACTCTTCAATAACAACAGCAGCAGCGACAACAGCAACAACAACACAACCTACAAATGATGTAATAATTGAAAATCATACAACTGAAATATTAGAAGAAGAACCAAGAAATTTATTAATATCATTATTATCTGAATTAAAGATTGGTGTTGATTTATCAAGAGTACCATTGCCTACTTTTATATTGGAACCAAGATCATTGTTGGAGAAATTTACAGATAATATGATTCATGGTAATATATTGTGCTCACTTTCAAAATTATCAACACCAATTGAAAGAATTCAATTAATTACCAAATGGTATTTATCTGCATTCTATTTTAGACCAAAAGGTGTAAAGAAACCATATAATCCTATATTGGGTGAAATATTTAGAGCAAAATGGGAATACACAACGACAACAAAAGATTCAACTACAACTAATAATCATTGTAGTAATGCAATATTGGTAGCAGAACAAATTTCACATCATCCACCCATTTCATGTATATATATTTCAAATAGAAAAGATGGTTATTCAATGACTGGTGTTATAAATCCACGTTCAAAGTTTTTAGGTACTTCAATGGCCGTTATTGTGGATGGTTCAATAACATTATCATTGAGTGAACATGGTGAAGAATATACATTTACATTTCCAACTGCATGTGCAAGAGGTATTTTATTTGGTACGTTATTAACAGAAATCGTTGGAACCGCCTCAATAACTTGCAAACAAACAAATTTAAAAGTTGAAATGGATTTTAAATCAAAACCAATGTTTGGTGGGGAATATAATATAGTGAGTGGTAAAATTAAAAAAGATAATGAAACTTTAAACAATTTTAATGGTAAATGGGATAAAAAGATTGAAATTACATCAACATCATCAAAGAAAAAGAAAAGTAACAATAATAACAATGAAAGTAATCACAATAAACAAGTTGAAACATTATGGGATTGTACAAATGAAACCAAATCAAATGCATTTATAAGACCAATTTTAGAACAAGAAGAATTTGAATCTCAAAGATTATGGCAAAAAGTTACACAAGCAATTTTAAATAAAAATCAAAAAGATGCAACATTTGAAAAAAATAAATTAGAAGATGAACAAAGAAAAAGAGTTAAAGATAGAAAAGATAATAATATAGAATGGGAATCAAGATTATTTAAAAAAATTGGTGAAAATTGGATTTATAAATATTCAAAGTAGGTATAAATATAAATTCATATGTAATATGTTAAATTCAACTCTATATTAATGTTTCTTTCTTTTTTTTTTTTGTAGCAATACACCATATTCTCCTAATGAACCAAAAGAAGTTGAAACTAATGGTATCATTCATTTTGAAGGTACTTTAATTAAAAATGAAAAAGAAAAAGAAACTACAACAACAATTGAAAAATGTGGTGCAAGTGAAAATGAAATTACAGTTTAAAGAATCAAATAAATTCTTTTTTTTTTTTTTTTTTTTCCTCTCCTTTTTTGACCAATTAATTAACGCAATAAACGAACACATAAAGGTTGGTTGTAGCCGTAGCTATATATTATTACTACTACTACATCTACTACTATCACTACTATTGTTATTAAATCATTTTAATTTGTATTTTATTATTTAAATTATTATTTAATAATTCTTGATTTAAACTTATTAAAGAATGAGTGTATTGATTAATTGAAATATAAATATTTTTTAAAGTACTAATTGTTGGTAAAATACAATTGTAGGTTAATGGTTGACCAACATCTCCAATGTATAAATCTATTATACCATTTGGAATAATTGAATCATCAGATGATGATGATGATGATGACAATGAATGTTCAAAACCATTACTAAAATGTAATGTTTTAATTAAACCATTTTTTGGTATTGATTGATTTGTTAATGGATATTTTAAATTACCAAAATGAATAGTATGTAATGTTGTTAATTCTTTTGGTATAATATCATTTGAAATTTCATAATTATAATTACCAAAATGAATTGATTCAATTGTTGCTGTTGTTGTTGATGGCAAATCACCTTTAATTAATGGTTTACCAATATCATGAATATATAAATGCTTTAAACCAATACAATTATTTAAATTGATAATACTTTGAAATCCTGGCATTAAATGAATTGATTCAATTTTACAACCACCATCATTATCAATTATTAATGGCTGTTTAATATTAAAAACATATAAATTTAATAATGTTTGATTGTTGGGCAATATTGATGTTGGTATAGCTTGATTATAACCTTCATTTAAATAAATTGACTTAATATTGGTAGAATTTGAAAATGAATATTTTGTTAATTTTGATTTAATATCACATAAATATAATAATTCAACACTTGATGGTATAACTATATCACCATCATCATCCTCCTCATTTAATGATTGTTTTGAAAAACCATTACCAAGATATAGTAATTTGATATTTGATGTGGTGGTTGTTGTACTACTAGCATTTGTTAATAAATTTGTTGATTTTATATTATAACAATATAAATTTGTAATGACACTACTACTATTAAATATATCCTGATTTAATGGTTGTGAAAACCCATCATATAAATATAACTTTTCAATTGAATTTGGTATTGAAAATGAATTGGTTACTGGTAATGAGGATGATGATGATGATGATGATGATGATGATGATGATGATGATGATGATGATGATGATGATGATGATGATGATGATGGTTTAATATTACGTAAATATAATACCTCGACGCTTGATGGTATAATATCATCGTTGATTAAACCTGAATAACCATCACCAAATTCTAACCATATAATTGAATTTGGTATTGACCCTTTTTTTAAAAGATCACAATTAATATCCAATATAAATAATTCTGAAACTGTATCTGGTATAAATCCTTCCTTTATCTCTTGATCAAATCCATCCATTAATAATATACACTCAATACTATCTGGTATAATTAAATTTGATATATCAATACCACCAATCAATCCTAAATTATAAATATTTAAACTATCAACTAATTTTTCAATCTCTTGATTATTTTGACCATAATAAATTAAAAATTCATTTTTAAAATCTATATACACACTCAAAAGTATATACAATATTAATATCCACACCACAATATTACAAGCAGCAGTAGTATTTAATAATTGTGGCAACTTACACTGTATGGTTATTGGTCTTTGATCATCACTCATTTCTAATTTGTTTGTATTAAAAAAAAATTGATAAAAAAAATTGGAATTTTTAAAAAAAACTAAAAAAAAAAAACTAATTAAAAATTTTAAGGATATATCTTTAAAACTTTTTTTTTTCAAACTATAAATATATATAGTATGTGTCAACAAATGTGGGTTTCAAGCAAGCTTTATCTCTCCGGGATTTAAATGAATTTGATTTTTTTAATTAAAAAAAATTTGTGCGCATATCGGATAATTATCTTCAAAAAAACCGAAAATTTTGATTTTTTTTTTAGTTTTTTTTTTTTTTTTACATGTTGACTTGACACTTTTATTTATTTAGCATATTGACTCAAAGGTGTGAAGATTCACCTTTGCAATATAAACTTGGTATTATATAGTCATTATCATAATCTTTAACAATAAAAAGATATATTTTATTTATTTTTTATTTTATTTTATTTTTCACCAAAAAAAAAAAAAAAAAAAACCCTGTTTTTTCATTTTTTCATTTTATTTTTACTATAAACAACACCCAACAATATATACACATATTAGAGTGTTATAGGGGGGTATATATCTCATCCTTTTTTTTTTATATTTTATTTTTTATTAAATAATTATAATTATTTTTTTTACCACCTCCTCCAAAAATAATTAAATCTAAATTCAACATATCTTACACTCCCACCACATACACCACTTAATTTATTTTTTTCTTTTTCTTTTTCTTTTTAACATTATTACCATTAATTTAATAATAAATAGTAATATTATTAATAAATACTACTACTACTACAACAACGATATATAACAACTACTTTATCAATATTAATATTAATAATAATAATATAATAGTAGTAAATCTCCCCATTCATTCAATTAATAAACTAAATTCAAAAATTATAGTAGTTAGGTTTTTTAAAATTAATAAATGGAGGATAATAGTAACGAAGATTCATTATTATTACCACCACCAAATTCATTAGTTAGTAGTAATCAAATTAATAGTAATAGTAATAGTAATAATAATAATAATAATAACAGTAGTATCAATTATGCAATAGTAGCATATAGTAGTAATAGTAATAATAGTAATAGTAATAATAGTAATGGTAGTAATAACAATAATAACAGCAATAAAGATAATTCAAATCTTTACAATTTAATTGAAAAATTTAAATGTTATTTTCATGAAGCAAAACCATTTTTAAAATATTGTTCCTTTTCATTTTTATTTTCATTTGATCCATCAGAACCTTATTTAGTGGATTATTTTACAAATGTATTAGGAATTAATCAAACAATTGTAAGTATGATATTTATATTTATATTTATATATGTTTATGAAATATGTGTAAAACAATCCATATCATACATACTTATTAATCAAAACATATATATATTTACATTATAGGTTTATCAAGATATATTTCCATATTGGACATATTCATACTTTGTATTTTTATTAATATTTGGAATATTAGGAGAAATAGTTGGTTATAAAGTAAGAAAGATATGAATATTTGATGATGATGATGATAATAATCGAGTGTTGATGTTTTGTTTTAATACTAATATATCTTTCTACTCTTATTATTATTATTATTATTATTATTATTATTATTATTATTATTATTATTATTATTATTATTATTATTATTATTATAATTATTATTATTATTATTCTAGACAATTATAGTAATTGGTATGATTGCAAAAATTTTAACAATTGCAGTATTATTAACAACAAATAATTTAGTATGGATGATATTGGAACAAATTACAGAAGGATTATCGTATAGTGCTTATACGGTATTTTTAGCATATATTTATTTTAGTTTAGATACTAGCGAGTATCAAAAAATGTCATGTAGAGTAAATTCAGGTTATTTGGTTGGTGTAGTTTCATCTGGATTATTGGGTCAATTTTTAGTTGAACAAAAACTATCATTGGTTGTATTGGTTAGTATTGCATGTGGTACCAATGTACTTGCATTATGTTTAGCCTTGGGTTTTACAAATTATAAAATAGAACAAAAATTCTCTTGTAAAGAGGTAATGAGTGATTTATTAAATACCTATAAAAATACTGATATAGTAAGATGGTATATTTGGAGTGGTATTGCAATTTCAATACATCAAATAGTTTTAACTTGTAAGTAGTATATACTCACCAAACCATACCATACCATATCTATAGACACCACATTCTCTAACACCCTACATCCACCCAATAATGTACACAGATTGGCAAAGTTTATTTTTACAAATTAATGATGAACAAAGTTGGAATGGCTATATTTCAGCCAGTGCTTATTTTTTCGCATCATTTTTTGCAATCATACCATCAAAACTTGGTAATAAATTAGTAAGTATACTTATTTTGATTTATGATGCACCACACGTCATACAACCATAACAAAAACTAACCATAACAATTATAATAGAATAATATTCAAGGATTTATGTTGGTATTATTTGGATTATTGGGTGGTGGATTATTAGTTACAATGGGATTTGGTGGGAGTACAGTAATAAGTGCAATTAGTTTTATAGTTTATAATTGTTGTTTCGAATTTATGTCACCAATTGTAAATGTTCAAATCGCGAAAAAACTATCAAGTAGAGTGGGTATATTATTTTCATTTAATATCATGATTGCATTGACCATTCAAGTTTTAGTTCAAGTGGCAGTTGGTAAACAATTTTTAAACTTGGATATTAAAACTCAATTCTATTATTATGGTGGTTGTTTATTTGTATTATCATTAGGATTCGCTTTATTATTTGGTTTTTTATTTTTTAAAAAAAAATTTAATCACAAAAAAAATCATTTAATTTTTAAACAAGAAGATTATGACCATATTGTTGATTTTAAAAATGAAACTAATAAATAATAATAAATAATAATAATAAATAATATTATAAAATCACACATATAGCTAAAAATAATATTTTTTATTTTAAATAGAAATTTGTGTGTGTGTTTATTCGAATTTATGCAGTTTTTTATTTTTTATATGATATTTCTAAATTTAGAATTTTTTTTTTTTTTTTTTTACTAAAATATATATAGTATTTAGTATTTAATGATCATAGTTTGTTAATTCACACAAATTTAATGAAAAGGTTTATGCGTGTATATTAAAATAAATTTTATGTATATATATGTATATATATTTATGTATATATATGTATATATATTTATTTTTATTTTTTTATTTTTTTAGAAATAAAATTTAAATTAAAATTTGGTTTAATAAAAAAATATCAGTTTGGATTTTTTTTTGTTTATTTTTATTTTTAACAAAATTTTATAACACAAAAAATATCTTTTTTTTTTTATTTTTTTTTTATTTTATTTTTTTTATTTTTGCATAAATCAAAAAGGAAAAAATAAAATTTAATAGGAGCTTTTCATAATAAATAAATATTAAATATTAAAAATCAAATTAATTAATCAAAATACTGACACACAGACAAACACACACACACACACACATACACACACACACACACACCACACTGACACTCAAACACACATCTCAAATAAAATAAAATTTGATATTATTTGAACACATACAAAAAAAAAAAAAAAAAAAACAAAATTAAAAAAAAAAAAAAAAATTTTAAAAAAAAAAAAATTTTTAAAATTTTTATTTTTTTTTAAATTTTTTTTTTATATTTTTTTTTTTTTTAAATTTTTAATA
>JACAFZ010030444.1:0-10525 GCA_015252675.1 Dictyostelium gargantuum | reverse complement strand
TCATTTGTTGCTGTTTTTTTCTAATTTTTTTTAATAAATTTAAAAAAAAATAAAAATTTTTTTTTGTAAATTTTAAATTTTTTTTTTTTTTTTTTTTTTTTTTTTTTTTTTAAATAATAATAAACAATATAAAATGGATACAGTTAGTAATAATAGAAATAGTAATAATACAAATAATAATAATACAAATAAAAAATTAAAAAAAATTATATATTCAAATAATAATGATAAACCATTATTTTATGATTTTGATTTAAGAAAAAAGAATAAACCATTGGTTTATATATTAGATTGGTTATGTGTTATATTGATATTAGTAGTTGGTGCAATATTATTTTTAAAAGTAACGGTTAGAGGAAGATTATTTAGATTGGATGATGTTGATATTAGCTATCCAGCAATGGATGAATTAGTACCAATTAGTCATTTAGTATTGATTATAGTGATTGTACCATTGGTATCAATGATATTAATATCATTGGTTATTAAAAGAGATTGGAATGATTTTCATCATTCAATGTTGGGTATTGTACAATCGATTGCTTTAACATTACTATTGACTGGTAGTTTCAAATGTTTTATAGGTGGGTTAAGACCATGTTTTTTAGATATTTGTAAACCAACAAACCAATCAATTTCAATGGGTAATCCACCAGTTGGTTATAATAATTTATACTATGATAAAAGTATATGTTCTGAAAAGGATGAATTCAAAATTAATGATGCATTATCAAGTTATCCAAGTGGTCATAGTAGTATCGCTGCAACTTCATTGGGTTATCTTGCATTATATCTATTGGCACGTTTAAAAGTATTTCATAATAGAGGTCATATATTTATGCATGTTTCAATTATAGCATGTATAATAGGTTTGTATTTTTTTTAATTATATACCATACCACCCATGTACCATATATACTAACTGTTTAATTATTTTGTGATGATTATCAATACAATATCATATCATATTATAAAATCAGGGGCTGGTCTAATTGGTATTTCTAGAGTTGCAGATTATCATCATCATTTTTTAAATGTTTTATGTGGTTGGTCTATTGGTTTAATAATTGCACTATCATGTTATCGTTTAAATTTTTCATCATTATTTGGTGATGATAATCATATTTCAATTCATTCAAATTGGTTAACATATTGGAATCATCATCGTGATCAACATCATCATCTTAATTCATCAACATCATCAATCATTTCTCCAGATTTAGAAAATAATAATCAATCACCAAATACAATTGAAATGAATTAATTTTATATAAATCAATAAATTCTATTTTTTTTATTTTATTTTTTTTATTTTTTTTATTTTTTTTATAAACACCTCACACAAATTATTATTTCCCTCTCTTATTTATTTATAATTATTATTATTATTATTATTATTATTATTATTATTATTATTATTATTATTATTATTACTATTATTATTACTATTATTATCATTATTACACTCATACAAAAGACTTTCAGATTTTTGTTTGTTTATTATTAAAATATTTTTATTTTTTTTTATTTTTTCATTTTTTCAATATTCTGGAATTTTCAAACGAACTTTTTTTTAAAAAAATTATTTTTCATTAATAGAAAAATTAAAATATTGAATACCAATTACATTTTACAAAAAAAAAAATTACATACATCTATTTAAACTCTATAAATCTATTTATATATTTTACAAAAGATATATAATGGTTAATAATAATAATAATAATAATAATAATAATAATAATAATAATAATTATAATAATAATAATAATAATAATAATAATATTAAAATTCAAATAAATAGTGACGATGAAGATGTTGTATACAGTGATAGTGATGATAGTGGTAATGAATTAATATTGGAACAACCAAATTTTTATGGTAGTAGTAATAATATTTTAAATTTAAATAATAAAAAAAATTATAGTAATAATAATAGTAATAGTAGCAGTGGTAAAAATAATAATAATAGTTTAAATAGTAAAAATATTAGTGATGATTATTTTTATAATTTAGTAAAAACAATTAAAGATTATAAAATAATTGAAAAATCAATTACAATCATTGTAAATATATTACCATGGATAAATGAACCACAAGATGTTTTAATTTTAAATTCAAATATTCAAATTGGTGATTTATCAATATTTTTTAAAGAAAAAGGAAATAGAATGAATATTAGAGATTTACAAAATTATAGTTTATATAAAACAATTTCAAATAAAAAGAAATTATTATTATCAAACGATCAACCTGTTAAAACTTTTAATTTACAACCATATGAATCATTAGAATTAATACCACATTATATTATAAATCAACAACAACAACAAACAAATACAAATACAAATACAACAACTACTACAATAATGTCCAATAATAATACACAAGTAATATTACCAAGATGGTTTTATAAAGTTATTGTACCTTCAATTGAATTAGAAGGAATATTAAGAGAATTAAATTCTCATTTAGATGATAATAATAGTAATAGTGATTGTAGTGGTAATTGTGGTATTGCATGTAATAGTAGTTGTAATTGTAATAATAATAATAATAATAATAATAATAATAATAATAATAATAATAATAATAATAATAATAGTAATAGTAATAATAGTAGTGGAGGCTATAACAGTAATAAATATTTTTTAGATAGTGGTGGTAAAAGAAAGAATAAGTATGATCCATTTCATGCATTATCATCAAGAAATGCAGCAAATATTCAAGATATTATACAAAATATAAAATCAAATAAATTGTTAACAATTGATAGTCCAAAGAGAACTTTAACATTAAGTAATAATAGTAGTAATAGTGATAGTAATAACAATAGTAGTAATAGTAGTAATAATAATAATAACAATATTAGTGGTATTGAATCACCAATTGGTAGCTGGAGTTATACAATACCAAGTTCAATTGATTTACCACAACAATATCATCAACATAGTTGGTTACATGCAAGAAGAGTTTATGATGTGGTTCAAAAGATTGAATCAGAATTTCCCTATGTATTAGATAATAGAACAATCGATTCATCATTACAACCAGAAGATAAATGGGAAGCTAGAATTAATTCATCAGACGAAACTTTTATTAAAACATTATCGATGCAAGATAGTTTGGGTTCAGAATTAAGTAAACAAGAATATATTGAGTTTTCATTACGTTTTGATAATAGAACTTGTTTACTAATGGGCATTGAATATGGTTTCACAATTTGGATTGATCCAATTCAATCATTTTTTACACTTTCAACTAGTTCAAATACAACAGTTAGAGATGCTGTTTATTTTATTCTTCAATATTTATTTCCAATTTCAAATCATGACAGCAGTAGTGGTGGGATCGATCAAGTTGAAACATTTATGACAATGGTGCCATATTATGCACTATATCTTCAAGAATTAACAACTACAAAATTAATACCATTACAACATAAACAATTATTATTAAGTTGTAATCCAAAACCTACTGAATCTGTATTTATTTTTAAGAAAAAAAAGAATTTATTATCAAAATCTGGTGATCAATTTTCATTACAGCAACAGCAACAACCATTAAAAAATGGTGGTAGTGGTAGTAATAGTGGTAGTAATAGTAGTGGAAATATTGGTCAATTATTAGATGAAGACGAAGGTTATAACCTAACTGTACTATTTCCAACCAAACATACATATCGTCAATTTCATTTTATTCCAACTAGAACTGTAAATGAAACTATTAAATCAATTTTAGATGTAACAGCTTCTCCCTCAATATCATCAATAATATCTCCACCATTTTTAAATAAAGTATCAAACCATAGTAATAATAGTTTAACATTTTCACCAACAGATTTATCAAACATTAGTGGCGAAGTATCAATTGAAGAAATTAAATTTGAATGTTTACAGGATAATCAAACAACTGAATCATATTCAAAATCACCTCCATCATTTTCACAAATTTTACCAAATAATCATAATCATAGTAATATTAATAATAATAATAATAATAATAATAATACTAACAATGGCAATGGAGTTGATAATCATCCACCACATCACGAAAATCAAATTATTTCAAGACCAACTTTTATATTTGATAATCAATATGAAGCATCAAGATATTGTTTATATTTTCAAAAGAATGGTTCTGGTGTTTGGATGGAAGGTAATCGTACTTTAATATCTTATAATTTACCAAATGAAGTAAGTACTGCAGTGGCTTTTTATTTTTTATATTTATTAAAAAATATTTATAAAAAAAACTAATAATCAATTTATTAAATTATTATTTAGACTGTTGTTGAATTTAAACCACCACCTAGTATTTGTAAATTATCATTAATTGAAGGTATTAATCATTGTATTAGATTATATTGTAAATCAAAAGTTTATACAGTTGTAGTTGGTAAATTTACAATGATTTCAGAATTGGAGGAATTAATTAGTAGAAATATTTTGACATTAACAAAAAGAGAATCTGAATCATTTGGTTTATTTTTAGTTAGATACGATAGTGGTAGAAAGATTGAAATTTGTTTATCATCTTATTTAAATTTTCAAGAGTTACCACATTGTAAAGCCGCAGCAGCTACTGGTAATTATAATAGTGATGGATTTGGAATCGATGATTATTTAGAGTTTAAAGAGAGTACAGAAACAAATATTGATAATGTGGCAGCGTTGGCATTTGCATCGATGGCAGGTCCACCTTTAATACCCGGCGAAGTATTATCCATTAGAAGGGATGGTCAAAGAATTGTTTGTGGTACCAATACTCATAAACAGGGTATTTTCATGTTGACCAATTATCGTTTGATTTTTCATTCATTGAACAGATCATCCTATGTAGATTTAACAAAAGAAGATTGTGAAATACCACTAACCAGTATAAGTAAAGTAAAGAGTAAAGATAATTGTACCATAGAGATTCAATGTAAAGATTTTAAAGTTGCAACTTTTTCGTGTCAAGATAATGGTCAACTTTGGAACTCTTTGAAATCGGTTATATTTCAGTGTAATTCAATCACACGTACATTTGCATTCAAGAATTTTGAAATCTATGATAAATCATTTGATGTGGTTTACAACATACAAGAGGAGTTTGAAAGATTACAATTTCCAAAAGATAAATGGAGAGTGACCCATGTAAACTCTGATTATTCATTGTGTCCAACCTATCCATCTACATTCATTGTACCTGCCAATTTTAGTGATGAACAGTTGAAACGAGTTGCATTATTTAGAGAAAAAGGTAGAGTACCCGCAATCTGTTGGATACATCCTGGTAATCATAATTCAACGATCACACGTTGCAGCCAACCAAGAGTTGGTCTAGCTAGAGCTCGTTGTTTGGAGGATGAAGAATATTTGAACATCATTTCAAAATGTAACTCAAATTCACCAGATATACTATATATAATGGATTCTAGACCGATGGCAAATGCAAAAGCAAATACTCTACTCGGTAAAGGTCATGAAAATACTTCACTCTATCAAAATGTAGAACTTCAATTCTTGGGTATTGGTAATATACATGTAATGAGAGATTCCTACAAAAAACTTTATCTCTTGATCCAAAATCAATCCAATGATAGTGGAAGTGGTATAAATAACTCAAATACCAATTGGTTATCACAATTGGATGGTACACAATGGTTAGAACATATCTATCAATTGATAAATTCGGCAAATATGGTAGTGGATTTAGTTGACAAAAAAGCATCCTCAGTTTTAACACATTGCAGCGATGGATGGGATCGTACATCTCAATTAGTTAGTTTATCACAATTATTATTGGATCCATTTTATCGTACAATCAAAGGTTTTCAAGTATTGATTGAAAAAGAATGGTTGGGATTTGGTCATTTATTTACAACTCGTTCATCACATTTTGTTGGTGAACATGGTGAAGATGAATTTTCTCCAATCTTTTTATTGTTTATAGATGCAGTTTGGCAATTAACTTGTCTACTTCCAACCACTTTTCAATATAATGAAAGATTTTTAATTAAAATTTTAGATTCAGTTTATAGTTGTCGTTATAAAACTTTTTTATTTAATAATGAAAAGGAAAGAATCAACTATGAAAAATCATATCCAAAAAGTTTAGTTTCACTTTGGTCAGTCATTAATTCAAATCTTGAAGAGAGTGTAAATAGTTTTTATATACCAGATCCAAAACCAATCTATGAAAACTTCTTTATTGGTGATATTCAATTTTGGTCAAATTATTATATGCGTTGGAACGAAAAATTTAAACAAAAAGTTCAAATTGATAATAATATTATTAGAGAAATTGAAAAAATTTTAAAAATACAACAATCACAATCACAATCACAATTACAACAACAACACCAACAACAACAACAACAATAACAACTTATAATGAATTAATTATTAAATTAATTAAAATATTTATTTATAACTTAAAGAAAAAAAAAAAAAAAAAAATTCAATAAAACAGGTAATTACCTGATTTTGAAATATAACCTTTTTGTAAAAAATTTTATTATCTTGATCCTATGTAAGCAATTAAAAATTGGGTGTAAAAGAATCATAAAGAATTTGGTTCCAATTGAATAAAAACATAGATATTTTGAAAATTAATTAAAAAAAAAAAAGGCTTGTCAAAATTTTTATGATTGTTTTATTTTTTTCATACCCTTTTCGTTTTGATTATACATATATAGATATAAATGGAACAACAATTACAACAAGTATGGTATTTAACAGGTTGCACATCAGGTACAGGTTTAGCTTTAGTTGAAAGGTTAATATCATTGGGAATTAAAGTAGCTGGCACAAGTAGAAATTTAAATAAATTAAATGAATTATCAATTAGTAAAAATGAAAATTTTTTAGGTTTACAAGTTGATCTTGTAAATGAAAAATCAGTACAAGATTCAATTGATAAAACTATTAAACATTTTGGTACAATTACTCATGTTGTTAATAATGCAGGTTTGTATTAGAATTACTAATTCAAATGATAACCACCACAAATAATAAAAACAACAACACATATTAATATAATATATTTCAAATGATAGGTTATGGATTAATGGGTTCAGTAGAAGAAGTAAGTGATGAAGAAAGTAGAAAATTATTTGATGCACTTTATTTTGGTGTTGTAAATGTAGTACGTGCAGTATTACCATATTTTAGATCAAAAAAAGATGGTTATATATTTAATGTTAGTTCAACTGCTGGTTTTAGAGGTGTCGCTAGATTTGGCCATTATAATGCAGTTAAATTTGCAGTAACTGGAATGACTGAGGGTATGCAGACAAATATCGTACACTCGCCTATCTATTAATTTTTATCAATGAATGTATATACACATAAACATTGGGTATTAATATTTAATATATTATAAATATATAGCACTTGCATTAGATGTTAAACCATTTAATATCAAAGTAACAAATATTATTCTTGGTTATTTTAAAACAGGTTTTGCAGATGCAGTTGAACATTGTAAAAATCCAATAAAAGAATATGAAACTTTTGAAACTTTTTTACCACAAAGAAATCAAATGTTAAATACTTTACAACAAGGTGATCCAAATAAATTTGCAGATATTATAATTGAAAATAGTATTTTATCAGAATTACCATGTAATTTATTTATTGGACCACCATCAACTTTTGAAGCATGTGAATTAAAAGTCAAACAATTAACTCAACAAGTATCTAGCCAAAAAGAAAGAAATTCAAACGTTGTTATTTAAATAACGACATATTGGTGTGATAATTTAATTGTAATAATAAAAATTAATTAATGTTTATTAAATTAATAATCATTCATTTGAAAATAATTTCCATAGGTTAAAAAAAAAAATTATTTTAATAATTTAATTTTATTTAGTATGTATGTATATATTTATTTATTTTCTAGATTTCATTTTCATTGAAAATTTACTATGTCTAACCTTTAACGAGATACGACTACGGAAATGTATAAAGGAAATAACTATAATAACAAAAGCCACACAACCAATAACTATTCCTGCAATTTGACCACCTGATAATTTTGATTTACTATTTGAATCATTTGAACAACTACCAAATAATACTGAAAATGATTTTCCAGATGTTTTACTTTGAACACAATCATTTTGTTCAATTGGTTCCTCTTTACCAGTTTCAGGGTCATATGATTTAAATACAATATTTTTAAAATTAACATTATTTACACTTGAAGATGATGATCCAATTGATGAAACTAAACTATTATTACTATTAACAATGTTGTTGTACATTTCATTATTATAATTAATAATATCAATTTGTTGATTATAATTCTCTTTCATTAATTTATTTGAGATTTTAATTTCTATATTACCTTTTAAATATGCACTTTTCTTTATATCAACTAATTTTTAAATTTTAAAAAAAAAAGAAAATTAATTATTAATTTATATACAGTATTCATTTTTAAAAAAGAAGTAATTTGAAACATACTTTTTGAAAATTCTTCAAATGAATTAATTAAAATTAAAATTGTAGCATTTTCACTTTGATTATAATCATTTGTTATATTAAATTGATTAGTTTGGTTCAGTGAACCAATAACTCCATTTGTATGTTCCATTGATGAATTAAAAGTACCATTACCAATTAATCTACCACCATTAATTTCAATTGTTTGATTACTATTGATTATAGTACCGTTACCAACAATAGTATTTGAATTATCAGATGATTGTGTAAATTTAAGTAATTGAATTTTCTTTGCTTTTTCTAAACTATTTATATTAATTGTACCAGAGTTTATTATTTTTACACCCAATTTCAAAGATGAATCATCATTATTTTGGTCATCCTTTTTATTAATATCTATAAAAATTGAACCACCCTCATTATTATTAATACTTGAAGTTTCAGTTAATTCATAAATATTTGAAGATAAAAAAAATTGATTTTTGTTCAAAATATTACTATTTGAAGATAGATGAAGGTCACCAATTGTAATAAGAGTACCATTTAAATTTTCAATTATTGTACCTTGTAAATTTAAAGTACTGGTTGGTGATATTAATAATTGACCACCACTTGCCAAAGTAACTCTTGAAGAGACTATTTTTATATTGGAATTATCATTAGCAACTAAATTACCACCATCTATTCTAATAAAAGTATTATTTCCATTCAATTGTTTAAATATTGATACATCACCACCGCCCATTACATTGATTGTACTATCATCTATGGTAGCATTGGTTGAATTAAAACTTAAATGTCCATTTAATACATGCAAAAAACTATCTTTAAAATTAAAATAATCCCCATTAATAATTAGATTACCAATACTTTGTATATTTGATTCACCAATGATCGCTGCATTTGAAATTTTACATAATGCACCAACGTGTACAAATGATTTATTTGAAATCTCAATTGATGATTCATCAAACATTTGAAATGTATTATTTGCCATCAAAGATCCACCATCCTTTAACTGTAAAATTGAATTATTATTCATTGAAACTTCACCAAATAAAACAACCAATGAATCTTCTCTAATGGTAATTTTTGAATTTTCATTTAAATTCAAATATTCATCAATATAAAATGTTGAATTTTTAATATCAGAATTTGAATTATCCTATTATTTTATTATAATATCATATGTAAGAATATTATTATTATTATTATTATTATTATTATTATTATTATTTTTTTTATTTATATATAACAATAGAATGATAATAAATGGAAAAAATAAATAAATAAAAAAACACATACTCTAAATGTAAAATTACCTAGTATTGAATAAACATTATCTAAAATCAATTTTGAATTTTCATAAAAAGTAAATAATGTATTTAATTGACCCATTGTACATTGATTTCTATTACAACCTGCCCAATTTGAATAAATTGAATCACCATATAATTTAATATTTGAACTCTCAATTACAGACACACCTATTAACCCAATAAGATTACTATCATTTATTTGAACCAAATTACTTTTCATATGTACAAAATAAAGTTCAGAACTCATAATTGTAATATTTTGATAAACATCCAAATATGAAGCAGATAATAATGTTGCACCATTTTCAATTAATATTGAGTTAACTTCAATACCATTTTCAGTTATTGATTTAACAATAATATTATTAATACCAATTATAGTATTATCATTTATATCTGGTACAACATATAAATCCCAACCATTTGGATCAACGAAATCTAAATTACTTGTTGTATTTATCCATCTTAATGTTTTTGGTAATTGACAATTTATAATTTGAAAAATATTTATTAAAAATATAAAATAAATAAATAATTTCATTTTATAATATTATTATTATTATTATTATTATTATTATTATTATTATTATGTATAATTTTTTTTTAATATTATTATTTTTATTTTACAATAAACTATTCTGAATGATTTATAAAAAAAAAAAAAAAAAAAAAAATAAAAAAAAATTTTTTTAAAAAAAAAAAATAAAAAAAAAAAAGAAAAATATAATAATAGTGAAACCAAAGATCTTGGTCGTATTACATGATATCATT
>JACAFZ010030333.1:0-10541 GCA_015252675.1 Dictyostelium gargantuum | reverse complement strand
TGTTTGTTTGTATGTTTGTTTGTTTGTTTGTTTATTAATAAAAAAAAAATGTTAGAATAAATGAATTAATTGATAATATAAATTTAAATATACTACACATACTCTTTTAATTAAATCTAAATAAAATAAATTTGAATGTGAAAAATAAGTAATATAATCATTTAAATAATTAAAATTACCATAAACTATAACTTGATGGAATAAAACATCGATCCACTCAGAGTATGCATTTAAATTATATGCATTAGCAATAATTAATGATTCTTTAAAGAATGGTCTTGATATCATTGATTGTTTTGCTTCTGCCGGACGTAGATTGATAATACGTTGTTCTGGTGACTTAATTTGTAATGCAATGAGTGCACCCATTGAAATACAAGTTTGTGCAGTTCTTTGACTTCTCTCTTTTGAGTAATTATCAGCAGCATCTAGGAAATCTTTCATAATTGATAATAGTTCTTGTTTACTTGAGTTATTGTTTAATGAAGTTGATGAGGAAGATGATAATGAAGAGGTTGACTTACCAATACCTGTACTACCACTGCCAATGCTGTTACCTAAATCACCTCTACCCAATGACTCTAATCTTGATCTTGCTTTTTGTTCATTACTTAATGCAATTTCACGATACATATTAAAACGAAGGAATAACATTTCCAATTTATCATGATAGAGTGGTTGTTTCTTTAAAAGATAGCCGTGGAGAGCTAATTTCAACCCATTTTGATCTTCATGTTGATGGATCTTTTTTCTTAATAGAAGTTCAAATTGGTTATGTTGTAATAGTATATCAAAAATTGATTGTAATTCATTGTAGCATTGCATACCAGTTATCAAACGTACCAAAAGTTTATACTTTCCAGAATCTGCATAATAGTTTACACGTGATTTTACTAAATTTAGTACAAGAATAGTTCCATCTACACTACAACCAACTACAAAACAAAAATGGGCTCTAACAAACATTTCGACTTCTGCTTCCATTCCAATTGGTGATTCTGTGTTATTATTGGCATTGTTGTTGCTATTGGCAGTCTTTAATGATGGTGATAAATAACTATTTAAACCATGATGAGTGATATTTGGTGAACCTGGAGTTGAAAAGAATGAATCTTGATAGTTTAATTGAGTTGCTTCAATTAATTTCATACCAAATGTAAATGGATCTCTACCAATTCTAATATATTCATGAAATTCTTCTGATGTCCAATTTGGATCGATACCATGAGTTTTTGATTTTATTGTTGAATTAGTTGATGAATTTAATGTATTTGTATCATCTGATGATATTGATAAAATACTCATATTTGGAGATGTTTTACTCATACTGCTGTTGTTGTTGTTACTGTTAACACTACCACTATATTGATTTATTACAGTTTGAGAGAATAAATCAACCAATTGATCATTGATTTTACTAATATCTAAATGATTTGTTGTAATAAATGATTTGGTTAATCTAAAACATTCCTTACCAATTAATAATAGTTGATTAAAAATATCATATGGATTTGAACCAATTAATTCTTGATAACTAATTGATAATTTTTCAGCAACATTAAATTTGGTAATTATAGATTTGGCAGCAGGTTTAGTTGATGTACAACATGATTGTAAATCTTCTAGAGTTGATAAAATTGTTGGTTGTTGTTGTTGTTGTTGTTGTTTTGATAACCATTTACCAACATTATAATCACGATTTAAATCATTTAGCAATTCAATTGGGAATTGATTTGGATTTGGTGATATAGTTCTATTTACAATTTGCACCATTGCTGAGATTAAATCATAATCTATTGATTTATAATTAAATTGTTGAACAATTTGATCCGCTTCGTAGGTTTGGTTTGAGTTTAATAATCTTGCCAATACATTATCTAATGCCTTTGGTTCTAATTTAATTGATTTGATTGGTGAAATGTATGATGATGAGTTTACAGACGATGATATTAATCCACCATTAATATTTGGTGTTGAATGTTGATATGGCGATGTTGATAATGAATTACTTGAAATCATTGTAAATTGCTTTCTATTGGTTGTTGTTGTGGTAGTGGTTTGACGTTTTGAATAATCTTTTATTGGACTTGTATCGTGGTCATTTGGTGAAGAGGATAACGAAGATGATGGTGATGGAATTGGTGAATTAAAGAATGATAATAAATTTTGATTACTGTTTTTAATTGACTGATTATTGCTACCACTACGTTTGTGTTGATTATGATTATATAAAATATTACGATTTGCAGGAGAAGATGATGGTGAAAAATCTTCGTATGAACTTTGATCATCATCATCAAGTAATTGACTATTATTGTTGTCGCTATTATTACCACCAACATTATTATCATCAATTAATTCTTGATTTGAAAGACCAACTGAAAGTAATAAAATTTGTTTCTTTAAATCTTCAATAAAAGATGGGGTGGTATTTAATAGAGATTTGGTTGGAGTTAATTGAATATTATTAATATTATTTTTAATATTTTCAAAATACGATTTTTCAAACCATTCTACGGCTAGTGATAATAGGAATATCTTTTCTTTACTTGGTGATACGTTATCGCAATTACCACGATTATAAAATAATTCACCAGCGATATCAGGATTACATTGATGTTGAATAAAATATTGTTGACATTTTTTCCAAAGATTAATTCTTTCTTGTTCGATTCCCCATAGACAACCTCTTTGATAATGATTGATTAATGACTCAACCTCTGCAACTGTTACAATGTCTTTGTCTAATAATTTATTCTCTTGTGAATAGGTACGTGCTTCTTTGAATAAACCTTTTTCAATTAAATGCTGTACAATTAATTTTGGATCCATATGAATACTTTTATCTTGCATTTGAGTTCTTTTCAATAGATTCAATGTTGAGTATAATGTTGAAAATGTATTTGAAATACCAGATTTATGTAAAATACCAATAAAATGTTCACGTTCATATGACGAAAATAATTCAATTAAATTTTCACAAATTTCAACAATCATTTTTTTTACAGTTTCTTTTGATTGGAAATATGGTATTATGTTACTATTATCATTTTCACTATCAATACAGTTTGTACTACCATCTCCACCTTTAAATTGATCTAAATCTTGGATAAATAACATTAAACTTTCTTCAGAATCTTCAAATCTATATTGGTGAAATTGATTTATAAATTTCAAATAATTGATTAAAATATTTTTTGGTAAAAATATTTTAAGACCTTGTAATAATATAAATGTTTTTCTATTTTGAATAATATATTGAATTGAACTTATTAAATCATTCTATATATATGATGTATATGTGTGTATATGTTAGAATATTGTTATTATTATTATACTACTACTACTACTATAAATACAACTTACATAGTTATA
Organism: Dictyostelium gargantuum; assembly: GCA_015252675.1. Taxonomy (NCBI): domain Eukaryota; phylum Evosea; class Eumycetozoa; order Dictyosteliales; family Dictyosteliaceae; genus Dictyostelium; species Dictyostelium gargantuum. The sequence goes on along the minus strand of JACAFZ010030333.1, from coordinate 7,166 downwards.
TTTTTTAATATTTGGTACAATATGATGATCTAATGAAATATTTAATGCATCTAAATCAAAATCAAAACTATCATCGATTGTTACATTATCATTACCAGATAAGAATTTTGATAGGTTTGGAGTTGAAACACATAACCAAGTTACTAAACATTCAATAGTTGATAAATTACCATTGCTACTATTGGAATTAAAGTCTATACAATTTGCAATTACAGCCAATAATGGTCTTTTATCTTTAGTTGAATTATAAAGTAAATAATTTCTAGGATTATTTGAACGATACGATGATAAAAGATAACCAATGATATCATTATTTAATTTTGATTCTTCAATTGGATAATATTTCATTGAAATGTTTAATAATTGTGATGTTGTTACTGTTGATGATTGAATAGCTTGTTCATTCTCTTCATTATTATTATTACCAACACCACCATTATTAATATATTGTCTTTTTCTATTATTTGATAATTGTTCTAATATTAAAATTAAATTTGATTTTATACCTGTTTCTATTATTTTATCAAATATAATCTCTTTAATTTGTTGTAATGGAAATTCTTGAATTTGAGCTTGATAAATAAATTCTAACCAATTACCATTTTGCGCTAAATATTCTAATTGTCTTGTTGATTTAACTATACCATGACATTGACAAAATTTAGATAATAGATACCAATTATTATTTAATATATTATTATCATCTAATTTTTCATCAATTGTAATTGTATTTTCAAATCTACTAATAATTCTTTGAATTGCAGAACCTGGACATGCTATATTATAATTATGATGATGATGATGATGATTGTTGTTGCCACTATTGTTTGTTGTGGTTGTTGATTTTATAATTTCCATTAATGATTCTGGTGTACTATATAATGATAAAAATAAATTTACACTTTCAACTTGATAAACATTTAATGTATCTTGTTCCGATGTTGTGTTTAGATGTTGTTCGTTACCACTAAACGATGATGATAGTAATACTGGTGATGAATTATTTGGTGTAATTATAAAATTATAGTTTATAATACGTTGAAGAATTGAAATATCAGTTCTAATCAAGGTTGAGTATTCGTACATTTTACAAAGATCCATAAATGCGATTGCAGAGGTAATTGATTTCTTTTGATTAATTCTTTTAATTGTAAATAATCTAATTAACCAACCGATTAAGGATTTAACAGGTTTATTGTTCTCTAAGAATGATTTGTTTGCAATGATCGAATAACGATCATCATCATCATCAACATCTAAATCAACGTCGACATCAAATGTATCATCTAATTTTGATAATGATTTACAAAGATGATTAAATGCTTTCAATGGTCTACCCTTTTCTAAATAGTAAAATATATCTAACCTATCAAAATAACCTTCATTAAATGATTGACTACTAAAATTATTAATTAACAATCTTGTTGAATCTTGATCTATTGAACCAAATAAATGTGATAGGCTAAACAAAGAAGTATTCTCTAGTAGTTCTGATAATGTTATATCTTGTTTACTTGTAATAATATCACGTGGTTTAATATTAATATGGCCTGTACCACCTAATGAAGCTGTACCGTGAAGTGGACTATTGCTATTACTATTACTGCTTGATAATTTCTCTAAAATATTAAAAGTTGTTGGATATTGTTTTTTAATTTTTGATAATAATTGTTTTAAATTTAATTTAATACCTTGGTCAGTTGGTAAACCAGACATTAATTGTTTAAAATTCGTTGGTGAATAAATCATTGATGCCAATGCAATCAATGGTTTATTTGGATACTTTTCAACCACACTATTAATAATTGAATAGAATTGATTTAATTGACTTTGAACATTGTTTGAGTTGTTTGAATTATTAAAATCTATTAAATTTAATTTTGATTGTTGATATTGTTGTTGATATTGATTATCTTTATCTTGTAATAATAAAATTGATAAATTTATTAAATTTGATTTGATAAAATCGATTTTTGTACGTGATTTAAATAATAATAATAATTGAATTTGTAAATCACTACTGCCACTACTACTACTACCATATCCTTGTTGTTGATCTATATCAATATTTAATAATAATCTATCATTTGAATTATTTGCCAATTTATAGCTATCTAAATAGCTTGATAATAATAAATATAATTTATTTTGAATACAAAATTCAATAAAGAATTTATGAAAATCTAAATTGCTACTATTATTGTTGTTGTTACCATTACTATCCATAATTGGTAAAATTTGATCTAATGGATAAGAATGTGATTTGAATATACTACTGTTGCTACTACCACAAATATTACTATCATCATTTAATTCTGGAAATAATAAATGATTATATGCTAAACGTTTCATTAAAATATAATTTTTATCAACTGAAAATGATTTATAATGATTATCAATATAAAACCATGGTGATGTTTCAATATCAATTAAAAATATTCTTCTCTTTGCTAAATGATTTAAAAACATATCTCTAACAAATTGTGTACTTGTTTTTAATGAATTTACAATTATGTTATATAATATTCTTTCTTGTTGTTGTTGGTTATCTTCATTTTTATTTTCATTATTATCTTCATTGTTGCTACCTGTATCTTTTGACTTCTTTTTACCTTTCTTGTTGTTATTATTTACTTTACTACCACCACTACTACTATTATTTTTAACATTATTAAATGAATTTAAAATTAAATCTCTTAAATAATTAATTTCATTTGAAGGTAATTGATTAATCCAATCTAAAATTGATTGATGTTGATTGTGAGCTATTGAATGTAATAATTTTGAAATTGTATTTCTTTTTTCCAATTTATATTTTTTATCAATTAAAACTCTTTCTCTTGTATCATTTGACCATTTTGATAGCCAATTTAATGTATAATGTGAATAACCATCTTTTGAATTACCAATGTTGTTGTTACCTTGTTGAGAATTTGATAATAATGATGATGATGGTGCAGATATATTATTATTTATGCTATTTGTTGGTGGTGGATATAAAATAATACGATTACGATAACCTGTTGCACTAGTTGGAGTATTACCACTTGAATTTGAAACACCTCCGTTACCAATACCACTGTTTATATTACTAATCATTGGTGAACTTGTTCTTAAAAACCCACTACTATAAACATTTGATTGATTTGATGAAGAGTTACCGTGAGTAATAACTTGAAAACCATAATGATGTTCAGTATCTGGTAATAGGTCATCAATCTCTTGACAAATTCCTTTGATATCATCATCAGAGTATAAATCAAATGTAAATAGTTTAACTGGATATTGATATTGTTGTTGTTTAATTGAAAGTTGATAATATTGTTGAAGTTGTTGTTGTTGTTGAATTAATAATGGTGGTTTTGATTCCAACAATGGTCTCCATTTAAATGATAATCTTGATAATTCTCTATGATATGAAAAATTTGGATAAAGTTTATCCAATTTAGTTCGAAAATCAATTAATTCTAATACTTCTGGTGTAAAGAATAATGATGACTCTCCATTGTCGTTGTTGTTATCTTTTTCCATCATTAATAATGCATTTAATGTTAAATTTCTAATATTTCTTCTGCTTGTATGAAATGCTAATTGTTTTAAATTTGCGGCAACTGGCGTACCAATAGTTTTTAATAGTTTGATTGCAACCTCTAATTGATCTTGACTAATAGCTTGATAAACAAAACAATTTGAAATCTTTTGAATATCATTAAATGTAAATGGACCAGCATTTGATAGAAACTTTAATGTTGATGCTGGTGCGATTGTATGTGAAGAGGAAGAGGACAATGATGAGATATCAGATACACCAGCACGTGAAGATTCAAATGATTCAATTTGTGGTTCTAGATATAATAAACCTTTTTTTTCACGTTTCCAATTCATATATGCAATTAACGTTGAAATATTACCATTATTTAATGATTCTTTAACAATTTCTAATTCTTCCATTCTTTCCCAACGATCCAATAAGCCTGGTGGTTGAAACCAATTACCCATATCATTCATTTGAGTTATAACAAGGTTGTTTGATTGCTGTTGTTGTTGTTGTTGTTGTTGGTTATAATGATATTGTTGATTTTGTTGTTGTTGTTGTTGATAATATTGTTGTTGTTGTTGTTGAAATTGTTGTTGATTAAAACTAAATTGTCTTTGATAACCAAATTGTTGTTGTTGTGGTTGTTTTCTTTTTGATGGTAAATTAATTTCTTGTTTTTCTTTTTGAAATAATCTAAGTGCTTCTAAAATTTTAGTAAATAATAATAAATCTTGAAGTGGTGTATTCTGATCGATTGTTGTACCAACTACACCATCATATGAAAGTAGTTGGGTTAATGATGCGAACGCTGATGATTGTTGTGGATTATTATCGTTTGTACTACTATTTAGTGGTGTTGTTAAAGTTTTTGTCCAATTAATATTATCAATTTGTTTTGCATGTGCTTCTGTATGATCAACTATTTGTTGTGATTTTATTATTGACGATGCTGCTGCTGCTGCTGTTACTTGTTCGTCATCTTCGGTAGTGGTAATAGGAGAATTATCATCTGAATTTTCGTCTTGGTCATCTGAATCCAAATCCTCACCATGTTTCCTTTTTCTACCAACACCAGCATTAGTATCATTACCAAATTTCTTTAATGACTGATGTACCAAATGAGCTCTATCTTTAATGATCAAACCAATGAAATTCATTGCAATATGTAATAATTCATTTGTAAATGATTCATTGTGTACATTTGAAGTTGCAGCATTTGCAGAATGTTCCAAAATGATATTAATTAATAATCTACTACCAGTTAATTGTTGATCCATATCCAAACTACCCAATGCAGGTTCAACAACATCCAATTGTCTGTACTTTAAACCTAAATGAAGTGCATGAATTTTTAAATCACGTTTATTCCATTGATTTAAACAACATAGATGATTTGCACTCTCTGCACCTTCCAACATAATTAAATTATTTAATATTTGTTGTTGATTGGTATCAATTAAAATTGAATTTATGCCTTTTGATGTTAAATAATAAAATGATTGATCCATTAATTTAACTGTCAACACCCTTGATTCACTCTCAATAATTTCAATTGATTTTCTTTCAATTTTATTTCTATCATATAAATAAAATTCAGTTTTAAAATTATTTATATTATTATTATCGTTATTATTATCGTTATCGTTATCATTATCGTTATTACTATTATTATTATTATTATTATTTAATTTATAATCTTTTTGGTATACTATTAATTTTGGAGTAATGAATAATTGTGATTTAATTAATGTTGTTGTTGTCGTTGAATCTAGTGGTTGTGTTGGTATTATTAGACTATATATATAGGATGATTGTAATGATAATGATGATTGTTGTTGTTGTTGTTGTTGTTGTTGTTGTTGTTGTTGTTGTTGTTGTTGTTGTTGTTGTTGTTGTTGTTGTTGTTGGAGTTGTTGAAAATTACTATTACTATTGCTTTTAATTAATGTATTATCATTGTTATTATTGTTGTTACTTAATTCTTTATATAAATCATCTGTTATACTTGATGATTTACCTAAAGTTTTACTATTATTTGCACCATTGTTACTAATCAGACTACCACTAACACTACTACCAATGCTACTACTAACACTACTACCGCTACTAATACTATTGTTATTATTAAATACAAATGAATTCTCTCTTGATAATGATTTACCACCACCGCCACCACCATTATTGTTTGAAGACGGATAAATCCCACTATTATTACCACTAATTGTAAAACCATTTACTGGATAATTTGTAGTTTTCTTTGGCACCCATTGTACCAATTCACCAAACTCCATTTTATTATCATCCAATTTTAATAATGATTCAGTTGTTTCGAACCAATGAAATTGTAATACTTCATTTTTATTATTAATATCTTCTGCATTTGAATATAATTCATCGTCGTCATCATCATCGTCATCGTCATTGTCTTTGTCTTCTTTATCTTGATTTTCATCTATTACATTATCTTTTTCGTTTTCATCGATAATTGAATATTTTTCTTGTTGGTTATCTGTACCGCTATTACTAATGGTATTATTACTGTTACTATTATTATTATTATTATTTAAAATTGGTGAAATAAATGAAGATGGGGAAAATATATCACATTCATCATCCAATTTATTTGTATTACAATAATTTATTAAACCAATTGTAAAATATTTTTGAACGATCATATTTTGAAAACAATAATCTAATGACATTACATATAATTGTTCATTTGAACATTTATAAACTATTGACATTAAATCACTTGATACTGAAAATTCATTAATTTCAATACCATCTTGTAATTTTTGTTGTTGATGTTGTTGTTGTTGTTGTTGTTGTTGTTGTTGTTGTTGTTGTTGATGTTGTTGTTTACCACTAAAAAAATAATTAAAAGAACCTCTTTTTTTACCATTAATATTCCAAATACTAGTTTCACCATTTATTCTATTGACAATAAATAACCATTTATCAATATATTTAATTAAAACTGTTGTTGTTACTGTTGGTGCTATATTATCTGTGCGTTTTTTATCAATAATTATACTTGATATATTTTGAAAATAATCCCTATTTGAATTACCCATTGCTAAATTAAATCTTCTTTGAATAAAAAATATAAAATTTAAACTATCAATTTGTTTAACCTTTAATAATGCGATTACATTTCTTTCGACCAATAAAATTATATTACCTTGATCGTCGCTTGATAAAATTTCAATACCTATAACATATGTTTGTTAGTTAACATATATATTACCATCCCAAATAACTATCAATTATTAATACTAATATACTTACTTGGATTATTATTTGAATTTTGTGGTAAATCTAATTGCTCCAAAATCTTTTCATATGGTAATGTAAAATGGTGTAATAAATAATTTTTAAATGTTTTAATTGTTGTCGTAGTCGGTGTTAATTGTTGTGGTATTGATGTTGATGTTGATGTTGGTGTTGATGTTGATAATTTTGATGATTGAATTGGTGATATAATACATAATGTTTTATTTAATTTAACATCTGATATTTTAATAGGTGCTTGTTGTTGTTGTTGTTGTTGTTGTTGTTGTTGTTGTTGTTGTTGTTGTTGTTGTTGTTGTTGTTTTTGTTGTTGATTATTATTATTTTCTAAAATTAA